>JAANDH010000072.1:0-119739 GCA_011799765.1 Nymphaea thermarum
ATTTATAAAATTAAATATAAACCTGATGGCAGTATAGAAAGATACAAGGCAAGATTGGTGGCACGAGGCTTCACACAACAATATGGAGAAGATTATGATGAAACATTCAGCCCTGTGATCAAAATGGGAACAATCTGTGTGATTATATCATTGGCAGTTGAATATGGATGGAGACTACATCAAATGGACGTGAAGAATGTTTTTCTTCATGGTGATTTGAGGGAGGAAGTATATATGGAACAACCTCCAGGATATACAGAAGGAGATTCTCATGCATGGGTTTGTAAACTAAAAAAATCTATTTATGGACTCAAACAGGCCTCACGCTCGTGGTTTGACAGTTTCTCCTGCAAGATTCAAGGAAGTGATTTTCGGATATGTCCTCTAGATCACTCTCTTTTCATCTATCGAAAGGAAAAAATATTTACTTTACTTCTTATATACGTTGATGATATTGTTATCACAGGCAATTCAGAAAAACACATAGAAGAAGTTAAAGTTTTGATGACGCAAAACTTCAAAATGAAAGAGCTTGGTGATTTACGATTCTTTCTTGGAGTGGAGATTGATAGGCACAATGATCGCCTCACATTGACACAATAGAAATACACGTTGGATCTGCTAAAAAGAACAGGTATGTCTGATTGTAAGCCTGTTGGAACTCCTAGTGTTCTAAATCAAAGACCAAGTGCTCAGGATGGAGAGTTATATGAAGATCCTACACAATATCGAAGTGTTGTTGGAGCACTTCAATATCTTACATTTACTAGACCAGATATTATATATGCTGTGAATTAAGTATCTCAATTTATGCATGCACCTAGAGATACTCACATGGATGCTGTCAAAAGAATATTAAGATATCTAAAAGGGACAACAGGAGATGGCTTAGTTTATGGTAAGAGTGAAAATATAACTGCTGGACATCAACTTATGACATTCACAGATGCAGATTGGGCTGGAGATCCTGATCAAAGAAAGTCCATTTCTGGTTTTTGTATTTTCATTGGACATAATCTTGTGTCTTGGAGTTGTCGAAAGCAAAAGGCAGTGGCAAGATCCAGCACTGAAGCTGAATACAGATGCATGGCTGCAGGCGCTGCTGAAGTTACATGGGTTAGACATTTGCTAGAAGACATTGGAGAAAAGATTAAAACGTCAATGTTAANAAGTCATGTCTCTTGGGAACTAGAGACCCCTTATGTAACTCCTCTTGTAAATTGTGTGGAAGGATCACTATATAAATGGGTTGTGTGAGAATGTAACTCTCACCTCCCTTCCTCATTTCTCTTTTCCTACTCTCTCTCTTATCTTTCCTTTGCTCAATCTGGACGTGGGTTATACTTCGACACCCTAAATCTAACACACCCAAGTCGCCGGACGTCCCAGATGCAGAAGTCGTGAAATGGGTAGAAGGAAGAAGATGTCGAGGGGTTTAGGGTTTTCTTTCGACTAATTTAACGTCAGATTATTTTGAAAAGTTAAAAACTTAAAATCGTTAAAATAAAAAATGGACATCTTTGAACTCGGTCAAAGTTGACCGAGTACGAAAATGGACCGATTTGAACTCGGGTATGTTGACCGTACCCGGTACCGCATTGACCGTATTAGTGGCGTAGCCATAGCCATAGCAGTACCGTACCGGTGCCGTGCGGGTACTCCTCCTTAGGAGGACTACCCGTGTGACATAGGGCTGATGCTATTGCATAGTCATGTTACACTTTTGTCACCACCTTGATCCCAAATCCACTGGGTTCATCCTTCTTGGGGTCTAATTCTGCCTTTAAGGTTCTGCTTCCACTCTGAAACCAAGTCCACCGCATTTCTCCATCTGAATCTCCAAGATTGGGAGGTAGCGGTGGCACACCAAAATCATCACTTGCTGCTTTTTTTTTTCTACCCTTTTTCCCGCTTGAGACCACTTGTAGGGCTCTTTATTTCAGCTTCAACTTTCATGATCCTATGCTCCAAGTCCCATGTCCCTCGACCCAATTGCTGGAACCAAGGGGTACCAAGAATCAAATATTGACCCACAATTGGAGACATAATACAAACAACGCTATACCCATCTCCTTATATGTCTAAATCCAACCTCATGACATAGACATGATTTGGAATTGATGGTTTGTCTCTTTATAACCGGTTCCTCCTCCAATCGTAGGCCTAACTCCTTAGCTAATTCCAAATGTAGTAGATTGCAATTAGCTCTAGTATCCATCAGCACCGAGACTACACGCCCAGTCGCCCACATAGCATTCCTTCAATGTGCATAGTCATCGAATTGAATAAGCGCACAACATTCTTTAACCTCTCCTGGCTGATCCTCTTCTTGGATTGGGGTCCTTGATCAGCTGCATCCATCATCTTCAGATGAGCCTTGCATTGATGCCCCTTAGTAACCTCTCATCGGATCAAATGCAATGCACTACTTCAAACCTCCCGCATTGGACATGGGCTGGAACACCATCTCCTTTAGATTGCTTCTTCGACTCCACCTTTAACTCATTAGTTGCATTTTCATTGCTATAAGCAGTTTTTTTTTCTTTTTTGGTAGCAAGGAGTCTCTTGTTTCTTTCTTCCAACGCTCTGGCCTATTTGAAGCATTCTCATACGACTTTGTTCACGTAGCTGGAGATCCAGCCAAAGTTCCACTTTGAGGCCATCGATGAAGGTACCCATCAAAGCCTTAGTTACTCATTAAACCATAAAACTCAAACTCTCACGGTCAGATTGATATTCTTGAACTGAACCTTGCACTTGAGATTCTTCAAATCAACATCATAATCTTTAAAATGTGACTCACCAAAACTTGCTTCAATGTAATCCGCCAAGATCATCCATTCGAGCTCACCCTGTCGAGTGGTAAACCACTCATACAACTGCATTGCAGGCCCTTCAAAGTGAAGAATGGTTAGCGGTACCTTTTGATCCTCCAACACCTTTTGGCAGGTGAAAATTATCCAGCCTTGAAGAGACATTGCTACACATTGCTGCCAATGAATTTCGGAAATTCCCTTTTTACTATGGCGTTGAAGTCCTTCTGATCATGCTCTTGCAGGCAAAAGGTTCCTTCATGGTTTGTCTCTCCTTCAAACAAAATAGAACATTCACCGGACAAAGGAGACTGTGGCCTCTTGCCCTTAGAGAGCTCCTGAAACCTGTTCCTCGGTCCTCACAATATGCTGGTCCAACTCCACCATGCTGGCTTGAAGCTGACGCATAGCTTCCATCAAGGTAACCATGGAGATCTCCTTGTTGGAGTCTTGTGAGCAGCATCATAAAGATCTTGGTGCTGCAATTTTTGGACCACAAAGCTCTAATGGCAAAAATGCTAGAGGCCCGCCCTAGGATTTGGAAGCCACCAGCTCAAGAAGAAGAAAGCATTGGTTATTGATGCTTATCCCCCAAGAGTGCTGCCATAGATGGTGAGTCTATGACTTTTACAAGCTCTTTGAGACGGAAAGTGAAAATGAGAAAAAATAAGGGAAAACATCAGAAGTGAGAAGATGGAGAGAATGGTTAGGGAAAGAGAGTAACTCTGGGAGAGAAAGATGGACAGAAGGAGTGAAAATCAGGTGAGGAAAAAAGGTGGGTAGAGAGAGAAAAAGATGGGCAGAGAAAAAGAAAAGAAATTTTCTTCAAAAGAAAGGTAATGGTTTACAAAGTAAAGAAGCTGATTACTCTCCTCACAATAGAAGAGCTATGTCACATGGGTGCGAGGTGCGGATGCTGGTGCCGGTGCGGGACACGGCAAGTACCAAAAAAAAATTGGGTGCGGGTGTGGTGACAGCATATAAATATACATATATACATATATATATTTATGTTATTTGTTATATAAGTAATTTTATTTGTCTATATTTTTAAGAACTTTTTTTTATCAAGGTTACCTTGAATCGATATATCAAATGAAAACTCGACCAAAACATTTTTCAGAATGGCCAAAACTCATTTGACGTTGTGTCAGGCCGCACCGATGCGGGTGCTGGTTGCGCCACCATGGTTGGTGCACAAGTGTGACTTAAGAGAAGAGCTTATTCATACACACCTCTTACAACCGACAAACCCACAAAACTGCCATATGGCTGATCCTATAATAAGGACTGTATCACAATCCCACTAAAGATCCCCGCTTCTCCCATAGGCTTTAATATCAACCTGCAGCATTTCAACTACTGGTTTTTTACCTTCCATATCATCCTGTGGGGGCTTGAGGCAATATTGTAACAATGCTATCACAACTATGAATAGTTGAACAGTTAAAATTAAAACAAGTTATGAATATTGCTATCATTTTTGAAAGTGTGGCATGATAAAAATCTACTCATACACATGCACTTGCATGTGCACACACACAAACACATAATTATTATAATATTTTTGCAAAAAAAAAAAAAAATTCTTTATAACTGTTTCCTTTAATGTTAAATTACTTTTTTTTTATTTTTGAGACTTTTCCCATCTAATTTTTGGCAAAGGTATTTTCTAAAAAAATCTCAAAAATTCAAAAGATCGAAAAAATAAAAATAGTAGAAAATTTATGAAATTATTGTACTAATTTTCTTACAATATATAGACAATGATTATCAAAAGACAAAAATGAAAACATACAATTAAAGTACATTGGAAAATGTTTTCTTATGAAAAAGAGTGAAAACATGCTGACATTATTTCAAGAGTACACCTTGCTGAAAATGTCACTCACTTTCCATGGAGTTTATCTCACTGAAATGGAAGCTCCCCCAATAAGATGTTGGCATGGGCCAGTATCCTTTTACTTTCAAGTTTCAAATGACTCCAGTTTAGGCCATTTGAATTTTGAACTCTCAAACTGAACTTTGTTTTGCTAAGATATACCTTGACATATAGCATCTATTTATTTACTTTTCTTAATTTCTTACCAATTTAGACATTCTAAAACTGTTGTAGCAACCCAAGTTGAATAGCCATGGCATGAATAATCAGTAAACAAGCCAAATCCCAAGTCAATGGGTTTTAAAAAGTTGGTTTCCTTATATTCTTAAAAAGAAAAAATTACCATAAAATCTATTATATCATTTTTATTTGTATATGGCACATTTTTATCTATAGAATTCCCCAAAGTATGGAAGAAAAAGACCCAAAGAAACTGCAACCAACAGCATTGCTCAAAAGGTTTGAGATGTCTTCCACGACTTCTTTCGTGCAAATTTTGACCATGGCCTACCTCTAGCAATTATCTCATTGTTCATATTAATAACCTTTCGTACAGTGAAAGTCTGTTATCAAAACTGCTAGGCACAGCCTAAGTGGTAACTTGAGACTACAGCCTAGGCACATTTAGGTGCAACAAGTGAAAACCCAATAAATTGCACTACTAAATGTCAAAACTAATTAAAAAACTGAAGCATTTCTCAATTAAAAATACTCAATCATCAACTAATGACAACACGACAATTAAAATGCATGATAGTCCTAATAGTAATAGGAAGAAAAGAAATAGGGAAAAGAGAACGAAAACAGAAGAGAAAGAGGAAAAGAGAAGGACAAAAAAGAAATAAAAAATTACATAGAGATACATATTTATATATACATGCACAAAATTCTCAAAAAGGAAAATATAAAATTACAGAATATATATGATTACACATCGAAGAAGAAGAAGGAGCAACAGAGAAAAGAAGAAGAAGATTAAAAGCAGGAAGAGAAGAAGAAGAAAAAAATGTAGGAGAAAAATAGAAGACAGAAGAAGATGAACAAGAAGATTGACCGAGGGAGAAACAGAAGAGAAAAAAAGGAAAAAGAAACATAAGTAGGTCACAGACTAACAGCTAGAGGTGTTCACATGCCGAGTCAGCTTGAGCCTTGAGACACCTGCTCAAGCTTGGCTAACTAGAGTCAACCTCTGTTTGATCAACTGAAAGAACTCAAGCTCGCTGTGCTAAGATCAAGCCAGCTCAAGCCAAGCATTCAAAAACATTTATCTTATGGTAAGGAGGTCAATAGGAGGGTTTATAGTTGAGACCTTGCTTAAAGAAGGCATCCAGTATACCAACGGTATTATGTGTGATAATATTAGGAAAGATAAAGCATATACATGTCTTAAACAAGTTTCCTCAAGTCTAAACGAGCCAAGCTCGCTCCACTCAAGCACTACTCATTAAACATACAAATTCAGCTTTTGGCTCAAACTCAACTCGTTCAATAGAAGGATCGATTTTGAGTAGCTTGTAGATACTCCTAGCAACAGCCTAGGGATTCTACATAGCCTGGTCACCTAGACCAAATCAACTTAGAAGACCAGGTCGCTAGCACGTTAGGCATGTCATGATACAAAAGTTTATATTGTTTATGTGCATAACAAACAGGACCACACAAAAGAGGCCTCCACTTCTAGGCCATCTTTTAATCACAGATGAGAAGCCACTCTCTCAATGAAATCTGGTCGTACTAGCTTAACCTGCCATACACATGATATGATCATTTCTTCAACCATAAAGAAACCCTCTGCTGAAGGATCCTTGAACCTCAGGAACTTTCACTTGTTTGAACACATCATGGTTGTATCCTCCAAAAGGTTAGAATGAGATTTCAACCCATGAACATAGGTGGCTAGGCTCCTCCTCAATTGCATTATTATCTCAGCTTGAATCTTCAAAACAATGAGACTCCATATCGTGTAAAACTAGGGAAACCAAATGAGTGCCAATTAAGAACTATGTTGAACAGCCACGTATTGGCCAAGGTGGCAAATGATGCCCTGACCTGCATACTTCTAAGTTCTAACAAGGGACTATGGTAGGCAATGCCTATCCTTGCTCATTTTGATGATTGACCCTCCAGAAAAATAAAAACTGGGTTTTTGTAGACTCAATCCCTGAAGGTTATGAAAAAACAAAAGAGGCTAAACACGACTTTTTTCTTTCAAAAAGAGGATAAACACAGCACTAAATTTTGTTCCAGTGGAAACATCTAATTTAAGCAAAACTATTATATAATAAAAAATTGCATTTCAGTACTGTTTCCCGGAGGTTCTTCATATGAACTTAAAGCTTTTGGACAGAAAGCAAATGAAGATTTTAAATTACTTTAACAAAACTAATCAGAAGCATGTTCTTGCCAATGCCATTCGACCCATGGTTAAGAGGCCATATTTTTCTTTTCCTATTTCATGACAAATTTGTGCATACTGAATACCATAGTTAAAGCACATGGGTTTGCCATTGATGCTGATAAATGTCTGTTAGTTACACTTATCTTTGGCATAATTAATGCAACTCATAAATGAATACTTATAACACACTTGGATATCAAAAGGTTTTGAAAAGCACATCAATATCATGCATTCATAAATCATATTAAGAAAAAAAACAACTAAAAATGCATAGCTCAAAATAAGATTTTATTAGTTGATAAAGGAATTTCATTATGCCCCTTCTAAGATAATTCTTGTCAACATGAACGTCACTAGCATTCAACCGACCATATCTAACATTAAACCACCATGAGTGACATGATGTATTGAAACATTCAGCAATAATGGTAAAATGGTACAAGCTGCATATCTATTTCACAAGAAAAATAAAAAATTGAAATGTCTCATATTAAATGAAACTTAATTTGTAAAATTGGAAGTTAAAAACAGTTTGTTCAAGACCCTAGAAAGACTGATTATGACTAGTTGGGACGGCTTGGTCCAACACGGTAGAAGTCAATTGACCATAAATAAATAAATACACATACTCATATGAATATAAATTCAGAAAAATGCATATCTATAGATTCTATACAAATAATGTATATATATAGGTCAGGGATTGGTCAGCAGATGAACAGCTAGTCTGGATAATTGACTAATCTAACCAACTAGTACTGCATTGAAACAAAGGTCTGTTGATAACCAACTCAATCAACTAGTCAGACCAGTCGGGATTTTGACAACTAAGAATGAAACTAAGCTTATCAGTCACAAGATCAGAAACACTAAGCGTAGTTATCATTGGAAAATTATGTGGAAAAGATGTTTTCTTGCTGAAAGAATACAAGATCTCTTTCTTCTGCTAAGAAACAACACCAGATCTCTCGAAACAACACCCAAGTCTCTCAAGTTTCCAATGAGTTATAGCAGTCTTTTTTGATAATCAAAGTATGAGTACGAACCGCTTTTTAAGAGACCATATATTGTCATAACGAAACACAAGTATGACTTAAGTTAGCCACAGTACCATGTGTCACACCTTGTAACTTAGTGTATCATATCACCACTAGGGATCCCATGCGATGTACCTCACATAGGGTACAATGCATCCCCATAACCTACCATAGATGTGTTGCTATTTTTATCCACAAGCACGATATACACTGTCTAATACAATGAAGCAGGTTACCTTCAGTATTTTATTTATCTTGATTATTACCATGTTTCATGTGAATCTTCACTTTGTTTTGCAATTAACAGTTTTTTGCCTACCACCATAGGCTTTCTAAGTATCCATAATTTATAACTTCTAAGAAAGATGGTATGCTACGGTGATTTATATTTTATACACATGCACACAATATATATTTGTATATATTTGCAAACATACATACAAACAGATATGTGTTTGTATGTATGCCTGTTTGTGTGAGTGAGTGAGAGAGAGAAAAAGAAAGAGAGAGAGAGAGTGAGAGAGAGAGAGAGATAGCTTTTTTTAACATAATCTAAAAATGAATAAGACCCCAACACTGGCATAGACAACTTCCGCACTAAAGTTGTCCACGTGTTCATCTAGCATGACTGTGTTCCATGACCATTAACCTAATGTGATACATGTGCCTTTCATAATTTGTCTGACCCAAAACACTCCAAGAGAAAAAGTCAAGATCTTCATAACAGAAGATTTAGTGGGATAAGGGCATCAAAATTTAGATTTTCTGAAGGACTGGATTTTTCATAAGATGATAAACCGATAACGAGCATATTTCTAGGGTATAATTTACAGTCATAGAATAGAATGCTAAAACATAAACAGCCCATACTCAATTTGGCTACGTAGGGCATAAAATTCTCTAGCTTGACCTTGCACTCCCGTGCTCCACATGATAGCACACCTTCTTGTTCAAGCTAGCTTTTCTATTCTAGAGTCTATTTTCCAGAAAATCTGGGAGATTCTTGTAACACAGGCATTGACTACATGTTCTCTCAAAACCTGTATTTACATGAGAAATCTACAAAGAGCACATCCATAAACCATGCAACAGAAAGCTAAAACATAGGAGGTCCATGCACAATCTGTATAGGGCATAAAGTTGTCCTTGATACTCCAAATGGTAAAAACCTTCTTGCTGAGACTATCGTTATTCTATTTTTGACTCCCATCCAGAAAACCTGCAGTACTAGAAACATGATACTTTAGGATAATGAAATTTAACAAGTTCCAGTTGCCACTCTCCAGTTCCCACCAAAAATTTTTGTGATGGTGAGAATATGGCGCTAAAAATACATATTCTAACAATATACGAAGCTGGAAACATACATACAAGGTTACAAACTGCAAAAGTTAATCCCAATCAAACATCTACGAATCTGGTCGTTAAACGTGAAAAAATATAGAATAGTAATTCTTCATTCTGCAGATTAAGCTAAAAAACTGAACCAGACTAGCTTCAACCATGAATTATCACAAATTCCAGGAACAGCGATTACCTCAGGGCCATTAAACACTGAAGGCTCATTCATGTCGTTCCAAATGTACAATGAAGGCGTAGATCCTCGATAATTGCTCAAGGAGAATTTCTCAGCCCACCAGTCCCGGATCTCAGGACTCAACATATCCAAATAGGACGACGATCCCGGCCAACACCAGCCGTCAAAATCACTTCCCGACGAATCCTTCACATAATATCCCTTCTCCGAGGCCTCTTTGTGTATCTTATAGGAGTCATCTCTCTTGATATGAGGATCAACAATCGTCACCATCTTCCTCCCTTTGGCCGCCAGCTTCTTCTGCATCCCCTCTGGATCAGGAAATAGAACCTTGTCCCACGTGAAGTACTTCTTTCCTTGTGTATGCTCGATATCGAGCCAGAGAACATCGTAAGGAATATCAAACTCGTCGAACTTGGCATCCACTTGTGCAACGTCTTCCTCATCCCTATAATTCCACCTGCACTGATGATAAGCGGTGGCAAACAATTGCGGCATGGCCGGCGTCCCTGTGGTCGCCATGTACTGCTTGACTACATCTTTTGGACCAGGACCCACAAAGAAAAATGCATCCACGATTCCAGCTTCGCTCATCCAATGGGTGTTAACAGTCTCAGCATCAGCAGGATCGGAAGAGAGGACATCAATCTGCATTTCGGCAGCATTCAGCCAGAAAAATCCAGCAGAATTAGGGTTGCCCGAGCGGCTTACTCCATGAGAGATCATGAAGGGGATCGATCCATAAAGGCCAAAGGGAGACTCATGAAGGTACTCGAAAACGTCGAGGTTGAACAATCGGTAGGGCTCTGACTCGATGCCGGGGCCTCTAGTTGGCTTCAGGGCCAAGCTCGTGGCGTGTTCAGGGATGCCGTAGACGAATTTCGCGCCATGGAAGGAAACATCCAAGCTGATCGATTGCGGCCCGTGCGGCCTGGAATCGGTGTGGCTCCTGAAATGCTCTTCCCAGGTCTCGCCCTCATCTTTCTCCGAACGAAGCTGCTCGAAATCGAACAATCCGATCGAGTTGAAGGACAGAACCCTCTCCTTGTCGCCAGCCCTCCGAATGAAAACCTCGAACGGCGAATGCCGGATAACGGCTTCGTACCCGGAGGCGACGAACACAACGGAAGAGTCACCCTCCTGGTCGACCTTCTGCAACCACAATTTCTTCTCCTTATCCAGGGTTTCAACGAGGACATCCGGCACCTCGAAACGCTTCCTGCGATCCGACGGAGTCTCGTCGATCTTCAGCCGGAGAATGCCATCGTGATAAACGGAGATTCGCAGGACGAGGGGCTTCGAATTCCCGGAATCATCTCCGGACAAGAGTTGTCCGGTGAGGTCCCCATCGTGTAGGGTAAGGCCAAGGACGCGGTAAGCGGAAGAGTTGGTGGGGAAGGAGCGAGCTCGCTTGCAAAAAGGGGTTTGGTTGCAGGATCGAAACTCCTCTTTCTTCCATCCGGAGACTAGGACGGAAGGATCGAGGGCAAAGAAGCAGAGGAGGAGTGGAATCCCTAATCCTAACCATAGAGACGGCGGAGGAGAGAGCGATGGTGTCTTCCCCATTTCTCAGGGAGAGGAGGAAGAGGAAGCAACTAGAGACTGTTGCACTTGGGGAGCTGTATTTACACCCAGTATCGGAGCTAACTGCCCGCATCAGTCCGAAAATCTGCTACTTTTTTATATAGATGCAATACAACTAGTTGATTATTTGTATATAATTCAGATCCTTCCTAGTTGAAAATGATGGTCCAGTGGATAGAAACATGTTTTCCAGTTGGATGATATATGCAGATGGGCATTTCTCGGTTGCCAGTGTTCACAAATCTCTCATGGTACCAGGTGTCCTCATATTTCCAATAAACAATGTGTTGTGGGGATCCAGATCCAGATCCACTCTAAGATCTAGATACATTGCCTGGACTGTCTTACTATACAGGATTTTAACAGAGAACAATATGAATCGGACTGGTTTCCAAATGCCAAATCGGTGCTCTTTGTGTCATCGGGCAAAGGAAGACGCAACACCTCTTGTAAGAATGCCTAATAATTAGGGGATCCTTCTCTTTTATGAAAGCATCTTGCTCTCGATTTTTCTCTCTAAAATCTGGATGTTAGAATAGTGCATTATTATAATAAACATGTTAAAGCATCTTCATCTCAGTTTCTCTTCTAAATATGGATCTCAATTAGGAGCCAACATTCTCAAGAATCAACATCTTGAAAGCACATTTTGGTCTCCATTGGTCGACATCCCGAATTTTGGCAAGTCCACTTTAGGAGCTCCTGAGACACCAATGAGTTTAACTCCATTTACATCCACTCGTTTCTGCTGCAAACCTATTGGGGGTCATCCTATAGACATGAATGTTCATATTAAAGCATTCTACTTTTTTCCATATGCACATACCAGTCCTTTTCTTTTTCACTTGTTGACCATTTATTTTTTATCTGAGAAGTCTCAAGATTAGATGAGGATGTAGCTTTTATGTGAAGATGGAACGTAGTGTTTACTTTCACAATATGATACTGGTTGTTCTACTTGCAAACTTTTTAGCACTCTCAAAGTCTGTATGCCCCATTTCTTCTGTTACCAGAACTGTTTCCACCCCAGTGCATGTATAGTTTTAACTAATGAACTAACCATAAGTCAACCATCCTTCAATTGAAATCAGTTTGTAAAGCCAGCACCAAAACCCTATTTTCTTTTTGTTATCCAAACAAAAACCAGATTTTCAATAGTGAAAACTGGTTTTGATATGTTATCCAAACACTAAAACCAAGTTTCAAAAACATTCAAACCGAGACTAGTTTTCTCAAAATCAAACTGCTTCTGCTTGCAATTAATAATTTGTTGTTGTATTTGGTATAGGCATGGAGCATTGGATTGAGAAAATCTCATGTTCAATTCTGCGTAAACTTTTGAAGCAGATTTAGTATAAACAATGGTTTGCCATTAACGATTTACGAAGTGAATTAAGAAGCCAACATCGAACCATGTTATTGCATCTTTCCCAAGGGACAACAAGCAAATGAAGAGCCATGGCCATAGCTCGTTTCTACATCTCATAATTATCTCAAGTTAATTGCTGAGTAACTAGACAAAGTGTTAGGGTCAACTAAGTGGTGAAGGTGATATGGATTTTCAACATCGTAGGCGCTGCATTTCCATTTGATTTTATCATAATCTCTTGTTAAAGTGTTGTGTTGTGATACCATGTTAACGCATGATGGAGAAGAACCAGAAAAGAGAGAAAGATACTTTGTGTTTCCATCCAACAGAATTATACAAGAATAAATTAAGAGGATAGAGACGATGAGCATTATTGTTCCTTACATTATGCAAATACAAAAATTTTCCATAATTCTCTATCGCACTAAACGTATCAACTCTTTTGATTACGAGATCTCCAAAACTCGATAGAGATACAATGTTTGATCATGGAGGCTTCAGGTGGGAGAGATGAGGGTGACCTATGCCCCAGTAATTTCCAATCGAAATTTAGAAGGTAGTCTTCGTCTTTATATAAAAGAAAGAAACAACAATTGCTATTTTCTTCATTATTCATTGTAACTCATGCTTAAAGGCAATGGGAAAGCCAAAAATCTTCATTCCACAGTTCGCTTGTAAAACTCTAAGCCCATATGAGAAATGGTAAGAGCTATATTTGAGATCACCTTCCAAAGAAGATCCTCGCGTGTTCTATAAATAACATCTCCAGAAAAACGAAAGCTTCCTGGCCACATCCTTCACCCCTAAAAAATGGGGGCAGGGCTGACACCCAGCCCTCTTTTACGTCGAGGCGATCTCAAAACTTCCTGCCCTTTCCCTTTGACCATGTCCACCATGTGAATTCCCAACCCTTGTGCTTTCTTTGGCTTCCACCAAAACGCCGGAGACCGCCATTGTTCAAGTTCTTGTCAGAAATCAATTTTGCTTTTTTTTTTCTTTTCTGTGTTTTTCCTTTGTGGGTACCTCTTCTTTCTCCTTGTTCTTCATGAATTTCGAGTTCTCAACTTCATTCTTGCCTCTCGGTAGGAATCGTTTTCTCTCTGTCACTCGTGCGATTATGAACATCAATCTCAATGTGTTTTTTCAGTCCCCAATCTAAGCCAACACCAAAAGCAATCCTGCACTTGCGTCTGCGTGGGTTGTTATCTTCTTCTTCTTCTCGATGCAGCCTTCCCACCAGAAGTCGGAAAGCATTTGCCTTTGGCTGACGTCCGTTCTTCTATTCGCTGCCACAACGACCGGCGGAATCCTCCTTGTCCTAGTGATTCTGGTCCCGGAAAATAACGAGACAAAGTGGTTCCCGGTGGCCGGGCTCGTCCTCGTCGGCACTCCATGGATTTTTTGGTCTCTGACGGCGGCATATAGGTGGTTTTCTTCATTTTGTAGTGGTGGTCGTGGCAATGATGGTGATGATGGCTTCGGCGGCTGCGGCAAAGGCGGTGGGGAGTTGCCGGAGGTGGGCGGCATTGCGGCCTGTAAGGATTTGGCTGACGAAGGGGGAGGGTCGCCGGGAGGGAAGAAGGTGCGTTTTGGGTTAGCGACGGTTGTTAGTAGCGCGCATGGGGGGAAATGGCCGGAGGGTGAGGCGGCGACGGCGGACGGCGCCATGGCTTTGGAGATGTCGGCGGTCGACGCGTCGGTCGACGATCAGCTGGCTGCCGGATCCGGCGAGTCCATTGGGCAGGGCCCTTCCCCCGTGACCAGCATGAGCCGTGAGTGTGAATTGCCCCTAACTCTCGCCATGTCCTCCTGAGCTTGTTCATGTATGTAGAGCGAACTATACATATTATATTCTTTAAAACTGTTTTTTTGAGAATCACTTATCTCTCTCTCTCTCTCTCTCTCTCTCTCTTTGTCTGTGTGAGCAGATACATTGCCTTTTAATTGATCATTGGCTAACTTGAACGAGTTTGTATGCAAGTGCGAGCATGAGATGTTTAGATAAAAGAGAATTTTGCAAAGAAAGAAAAAAAAACCTTAAGTAATGTGTTGTTTTCAACTTACATTCTCTAAAACTATTATTTGTAGGAGAGCAAATCGTCCCCAAGAGCTTTGCTGATCTCACCATAGTGCAAATTATTTTTTCTTTAGTTAATAAAATCCAAAAGGTTCATTGATCCCGAGGACAATCTGAATTATTTGATTCCTAGGAGATTGACAGGACGTAAGTTGATGGCTTAATTCAACAAGGAGTCGGAGTTAGTGCTCAAATTTTGTTGGTGGTTTGACGTTTGTCTAATTCAAATTTAAAAGAAAATTTTGGTTGGACCAATAAATGTAAGGGGAGCCTCGACTTAGCGTTTCTTTTTTCAGACTTGGCCAAGGCTGGACTCATAGCTCATTCAAGAAGCTATGTTGGTTCTAATGCTAAATGCTTTAAATTTTAATGTCACCTTAAGAGCAACCAGACACAAACACATGACCATTTCTTTTTAGTTTTGCAACAACTTGACCCACTTTTAGGCTCGAGTTCTTCGTTCGGCGGTCTCAATCCGCCGCTTAGCAGTTTCAGTTTCAATATAAAAAAAGCTAAAAACTAGGACAACCATCTTCAATACGAGACTAAATTTTTGAGACGTTACAATCCACTCCTCGTAAGGCACACACGTCTGCACGTATGAGGCCCTAGGTCCGAGTATTGAATCGGCTCTGATACCACTGTAACAACCCGACCCATTTCTAGGCTCGGGCTCATGCTTCAGCGGATCCTAACCCGCCCCCTAATAATTTCGGCTCTAATACAAGTTAACCAACTTCAACAATAAATAAGATTGATATATTGATATTTGTGAAAATTCTCTGCAAGGTTTCTGGTGGGTCTAGAATGTTTGTTGATGTTTCAATAGTTTTAGCAGTCGACATTCAAATATGATTCGACACTGTTTTTAAGGTATATTATGCAAGAAAACCATTATGTTTTTATAGTTATTAACAAGCGCATGTGAATGGCTCACATGTCAATATTTTATATGCTGATGGAGCTAGAAACTTTTTTGGTGAAGGGGCATTAATTTGGAAAATTAAACTCTTATGGCGTGACAATTGACACATTCAAGAAAAGCAGTTTTGTGGAAACTAGTTTCTTTGAAAAAAAATTAATCATTTTCTTAAATCTACTTTATGTTTTAGGGGTCCAGGAGTAGGTTGCTCAATCTCTTTCCAGAGCAAGCTTTTGTTAGAATTGGGTTTTTCTCAAACCTAGTTTTAATGTCATACAAAAACTCGAAGAGTGTGATTTATATATTGTCTTGAAAGTGGCATTTTGAAGTGTCATATAAGCACATTGTTAGTTCCTTTGGGGGCGTTTGATAACAGGAATACTAACACAATGTTATATGAATCTGTCTAAAAAATTAGGATAAATTCATGGAACATTAGAATTCAACCCAATAATGCCTATAGCCCATTTACTAAATTGGCAGCCTCGCTTATTTCATCTAATTTTCAATTTGATTGCCGGTGAATGATTTTTTTAATGATTCTTGTGGTTTGGTTGGCAAAGAATTCAACAAACAACCTTTACACCTTCTTTGCCAACCAAATCTTTATGCCCTGTTTGGATGGAGGGAAAGGAAGGGATTGAACAATCGATCCTTTGTTTGATTGATTAATTAGAAAGGAGGAAAATAAAAGAAAATTAAAAGGTCTGTTTGGTTAGAAAGGGAGAGAAAGGAAAGAGAAATGTAATGTAAATCCAATCCCTCCAAAATTGGAGGGATTGGGAAGGAAAGGAAACGCCTCCACTTTTCTACCATCAATACCCCTTCCACCCGCAACTCGTTCTCTATCAAAGCACGAACTGAGGCGTTCTTCCCCCCCTCCGCCCCTGTCTCCCTGCACGAGAAACAGGAACATCAGTCCCTCTGGTTTTCTCACTCGTTCCTGAACCAAGATGTGTTTTTCATTTGCTGAGTTTTTCTATTTCCGGTGGCTGCGTTTTTCTGTTTTTAGTTGCTGCCCACTTCGTTGCATGATAGACCTTTTTTCAGTTTTACTACTCAAAAATGTACATTCAAGTTACAAAGATACACTTTGAAAGCCTCCAGTTTGGAAAAAGACAGAGCTTTCTCCACCCGTAAGCTTGCAGGTGCATGCACGTGCTAGAGGGTGCAAATATAAGGAAAGTATGCTTGAGAAGAGAGAACAACTTCAGAAAAATGTGTAATTGATCAAATTTTTAGGCTCATATATTGTAATTTAATTCTTCCATCAAAGACCCTTGCTATGTGGGACAACTTGCAGAGAGAAAGAAGACCTAAACCCATGGTGAAGTGTCTCTCAATAGAGGACCTAAACCCATCTGCATTCATTACTCTTAGTTGTAGTAACTTCTGATCATCTATGGACACCAAAAAGAAGGTGGGTTAATGCAGGTCGGTGCTTGTACAGATTTAATTAATGGCTTCAACTTTGTGACCAATCTTCCAGCCATGTGGTCCTATCGATTGGCACCCACCTATGTGGCTCATTGCCACCTCCACCCATGAGATTTACGTGGCTGAATACTGTGGATTACTCATAGTGCCATGTTATTAGATATGTCCATATCTTCTCCAGGTCTTTGTAGAAAGCAGCACTAAGAATATCTTACATAGCCATTTCCATGGTTGGCGTTGATGTGCAGCAGAGAAGCATTATGGTAAATCATATGCTCAAATCAGGGGCAGAAGAGTTTTTATAGGAGCATATTAATGGAAAGCGTTTTTGGCCTCCGAGGGTTCTATGAACGTTGTTTTGTAGGAGAGTTTTAGGCCTCTAAATTGCAGCAGTTAAATCCATCACCAGAAAAAAGACCTCTCACACAATGTTTTTTTTTTTTTAATTTTTGAAACATGTAAAAAACCTGGCGTATGTACATCCACAACACCAGATTCTTATGCCAAACCAAGTGCCCCAGTCTAGCGGATAACAGTGTAACAAGAACATACAAAGTGGCCTTAGCTTTAAAGGCTGCACATTATCCTGAATCTTCACAAGATCAAGCATTTGGATACCCATAAGGACTTGGTCAATGTGGTACAACAATTACAATTCATAAAAATAAAATGCACTGGTGGAGGGAGAGGACTATTATGGTGGTTATTAAGAGAATGCATTTTGTTTCATCCATTTGACATAAGAATTTTTGTGTTGTGGAAACCGCTAACGAAGGCACTTAAAAAGTATCAATGTACCTTTTCTGTCTTCGCTCAGTTTAGCTTAAAAAGTATCAAAGTGACTCATAGGCCTGTAACATGCACCTTTCTCTTCATCATCCTTCTTGGTGGGTAAACATGTTCGTATTTGTGATCTTTCTAATCCGTGCGTTCTGTGATTATGATTGATGATTTCTTCCTCTTTATGTGTTCTTTTGCACTATGTTCTTTGTGAGTGTTTGAAATAACCAACTTATTTGTTTACCTTATCTCATATTAGAAGACATGAGACGACACCAACGACAAGAAGTTGTTCTGTTTCTATGTTATATTTTTTATTATTTCATACATCAAAGACAACGTCAACAACAACTTGTGCATCGATCAATTGGACTATCTTTTGAAAAAGACAAAAAATCAGAGATTAAATTATATATAAATTAAATGATGATGTACAATGCCCCAATATAACATGCATGGGAACATCAGCTTTGAAAGAGTTATGTGATATTCTTCAACATGACGGTGGACTATGTAGTATAAGACATTGTAAAGTAGAAGAGCAAGTTTCTCTCTTTCTAATGATGTTGTCTCACACATATAAACATTAATCGGTTCAGTTTTGGTTCTATCGTTCAACAGAGATAATTTCTGGATATTTTCACAAAGTATTAAGTTTAATTATTCTATTAGAAGACAAATTCATTCAACAATCCGACAGATCAACTGTGCCAAATAAAATCTTATACACAGATATATTTTATCCATACCTTTAGGTAACAAATCAATTAGTTTAGTTTTTATGCTTTATAATATGTCAATATCGCATTAACATTGAATTGCATTTCAAAATTGTGTTGGTGTAGCTGATGGAACACACGTTCGTGTTAAAATATCTTTAGAGGATGCACCAAGATACCATGGTAGAAAAGACTGGCCAACTCAAAATGTTGGCTGCATGTTCTTTTGATATGAAATTTACCCATTTATTAGCAAGTCGGGAAGGAACTGC
Organism: Nymphaea thermarum; assembly: GCA_011799765.1. Lineage (NCBI taxonomy): Eukaryota > Viridiplantae > Streptophyta > Magnoliopsida > Nymphaeales > Nymphaeaceae > Nymphaea > Nymphaea thermarum. Next base: position 18,828 of record JAANDH010000072.1, read on the forward strand.
ATCTGATTCGAGAATCATAAAAAATGCATTAACGAGAAATGACAAGCTAAAATTTTTTTAAGGTAATTATAATTAAAAGCATGTAGAATTTAATAATTTTATGAAATATGAACTTAACATGTGATTGTGTTTATCTTTTTAAGTAAATATTATCTTGTCGATGTTGGTTTTCCATTAAAGGGTGGACTTATCACTAGGGGCGAACATGAGCCAAATCAAGCTCGACTCGAGCTCGGCTCAAGTAAATAAGACCTTGAGCTCGACTCGGCTCAAACTCAAAAATAATTTGACTATAGTGCTTCGAACTCGATAGTCACATGTTGAGCTCGAGCTCGACTTGATTAAGCTCGACAAACTCTTTGGTACTCATCGTTACTTGTTGAGCTCGAGCTCGTTTAAGGCTCAATAAATTCGTTTCAGGTTATGGACTGAAATATATATCTTGTTTTTATATTTGTATAAAACATATTGCCTACTTATAAGTCGTTGTAATTCCTCGTCTATATTTGTTAAACTTCATCATGTGGCTTATGCCCATTTTCCCAACAAAACAATCGTCGGCCTGGAGGTCATATTTGATTCAGCATCGTCTGTGTCTCTCTAATAACACAAAACGTTGAAATCATCATCTCCAAGCAGCGATAAATTGGTTCACTCAAGCAGATAAATCTTAAAGAGAAAATAGGAAATGACATCCTTTTACGAGTCAAGAAACTTCAAACAAGCAAAGAAATTACTTAGTGAAAGATTGGCATGTGCTTAATGCTGAGCATATATCTCACTGGCAAGATAAAAACAAATGTACAAATAACTGGTCTTACTCATTTCTTTTCTTTCTAACACCTCATTGAAAAGGTAAAAAAAAAAAAAAACATGAAAATGAACCATCCCTTCCTCTGTCCACAATAATCAGCATGAACAAGCCATTGTGACATTTATAAATAACTTAACATTATTAAATTGCAATAACAACTATGTTTTGAGAACCCTCTCTCATGTCAAAGAACCAAAACATGAAAATGAACCATCCCTTCCTCTGGCCACAATAACAGCAAGTTCCTGAATAACATAGAAAAAACGGCTATGTCACATCATTGTCAAATTTAAAAAATAACTTTTTAGTGCACAATGGTCATAAACACTGAAAATAATGGAAAAAAGGCACCAACAAGCAAAAGATGCAACAAGAACATTCCTTAAAAGGTGAAGGAAAGTTAAGAAACTGTAGCACTAGCTGGAATTCACATACTCACTTCATGTAGAAGATAGTGAGATAAAGACTACTGTCCCAACAAGATTATTCTCAAACATTGGACATCAAAACAGAAAACTGCAAGAGGCAACATAAACAGACATTAAAATCACATTAGATCAAGAAAAGAAGAAAACAAAAGAACGAGAAAAAAACAAGAATTACCAAGAGACAACTTGAATCATTCTAATGATACATATTCACTTGATTCATCCTCAACCTGAAAGAAATACATATAGTCAATTAACAAATGATTCATAAAATATTTAATGGATACAATTTCTTCAAAACATACTTACTTTTGTTAACACTTCATGGATCACCATCATTCTTTACCCAATTGCCCAAACAAATCAAAGCTATAACTGTTTTTTGAATCAATGAACTAAGACTATTATTAAGAATTCAACCTCTTGTACTAAAAGCTTTTTCTGAAGCAATAGAAGTTATTGGAATTGACAAAAGATCACATGCCATTTGTGAAAGAATGCAATACTTGGGATTCCTTATCTTTTCACGTTTGAAAAATATTAAAAGAATCTTCATTATCATTATCATCATGCTTAATCAATCCATCCTCCAAATATGTCTCTATCTCGGATTTGGTGACCTGAAAAACAACATTCTCAGTTTTACCTAAGAACTTAAAAAATAACTTTCTTCCACCACGTGGTGTGTCTCAACTCTCTCGACCTTGAATATTGGAGGAATTAGTTGATATGGTAGAAATATTGGCATCCACTTCATTTCTTTAAATGTAAGTTTCATAAACATCTTGTAAAGATTGTTTTATCATGTCCATTTATTCTTCCTTATCTTCTCTTGACTGGTAGATTTTTGAAAAGACAAATTCTGATAATGTGAGTTTTATGCATGGATCTAATATGGATGCAATAATCATTAATAAGTTACAGGATTTTCAATATTTATCAAATTTCTCCTTCATTCTTATTGTTATTGTCTTTATAAATCTACCTTCATTTTCAACCTTTTCCTGCAATATTTCTTAAACTCTCCAAATTTCAAGAAAATACAAGTTTGCTATTGCATAAGATGACCCAGAAAATAAGGTGGAGACATCATACAAAACTTGAAGAAAATCACACATCACTGCTATTTTTTTCCAATCATCAGGTCCAAGCAACCATATCAAGTTTGGGTCTTCCATGTTATTTCTTGCAAAAACATTTTTATATACGAGAGCCGTTTCCAACATAAAATATGTTGAATTCCATCGAGTTCGTAAATCTAACACTAACTTCTTTGTCGTTGAAATTTTCAACTCTCTAGCTGCAACTGCAAAAACATGGAGTCTTGAAGGTGAAACTTTGATATACTTTACTGCATCTCTAATGCTAATGATTTTATCTTTAATAGCATTCAACTCATCTTGTATCATCAAATTCAGAATATGTGCACAACATCACATAAAAAATTTTACCTCCATAATACAAGTTGATGCTACTTTTTCGATGTTCTCTTTTAATTTTATGAGAAGAACATCATTTGATGAAACATTGTCAATTGTAATAGATATTATTTTCTTTTTAATCTTTCAATCTGCAAGATGCTTAGCAATTACATTTGCTAAAACTCATTCAGTATGAGGTGGCTCAACTTCGGTAAAGTTGATGATACGTTGTTGCATATTTCACTCTTTATCAACGAAATGTGCTGTTAATGTCATATATCCAAGTTGTTGGTTTGATGTCCACATATCTGTAGTCAAAGCAATATTATCAATACCTTTCAAAGACTTCTTTCAATTTCTTCTTTTCATTTTCACATAATTTAATGACATCTCACCTAACTATTATTCTTGAAACTGACACCCAATTAAGAAAACCAAACCTAAGAAGGAACCTAAACCAACAATTATTCACTATAGAAAAAAGCATGTTCTCCGTTTGTTATTAATTTTGCAATTATCTCTCTCATTGATTGAGCATCGATGTTAGAACTCATTTCCATAAGCTTCTTCATGACATCTGAAGTATTTATGGATTTCAAACTTAAAATCACTTGCTTTTTGTTAGCAAAATGTGTCAAACATTTGTGTCTTCTCATTGATGATGCAAATACTCTTGTACTTATCATAAACAGTGTGTTGCAGTACTTACATTTGCCTTTTTTTATACCATTTATAGTGACTCGTCAAAATCATTCCATATTGTAGAAGTCTTTGCTCTAGATCTTTTTGCACCATTTACACATGCTTCATGAGCATCTATTGAAACTCCTTCATTTTTAGTGTCTTGTGAATCCATAGGAGTTTCATTAGAGGAATGTACTCCAACTAGGACATCATCTGAGCGTTGTCTCGAATCACATACTTGTTTGCCCTTATCAATGATATTTCTTTCTAAATTTGTCATTCTTCAAACTAGTAATTTTCTCTTTTGCTCAAGCTATTATCCTATTTGAACATGAAATTTGATATGAATATATTACAATATAAGAGAATATATGAAATAAAAATCACTAATCCCAACTGAAAAACAGCAAAATATACAAGATCTAGGTTAACAAATATCATGATGTCCAAGAAAAAGCATCGTGCAGATGAACAATAGAAATCCAACCAAGAAGTAAAGAACAAGCAACATGCAAATTTATGAAGGCAAAAGTGAATTGAAGTATCATGAATGAGTAGAAATGGCTAAACATGATTTATGCCTACCAATATTTTTGTCCATCATAACAAAATCCATTTTGAACAAATGAGAACATAGTTGGTGTTGTTGTGTTTATAATTTTTTATCAGCTCAATACACAATGATGAACATGTCATTTTCAAGTAACAAAGACACTTTGAATCTTTATGCATGTAATGTCTTATCATTACACCAATAGAGTATAGGAAATAAATACCAAGGAGATCCAGTGGCTGAAAAAAGCAATATGAAGATATCAAAAAGCAACTCCATAAAGCTAAAACTGGTAAAGTCCACAATAACTTATGCTGAATATTTACACTTACATAAAAGACATCATAGGAGAAGGATCAAGTTGTTAGCAAGCTTTCTTGACAAAATAAGATTGTTATCCATCCACATAAAAAACTACATAGAGTGTATAGTTGTTCATAGACCGTCATAGAAAACAGCAAGAACATGACACAGATGATAAAACTAGTTTTGTGGTGGTTAAACTGTTAGGAATAGGCAGAAGAAAGCAAGAACCACATATTCTTCATTGAAGCTACACCCCTTAAAAGGGGCAGATTTTGACCAATAGAAGCATAGAAAGCACAAATTTTATACATAATCCTCGTGTGTCCAACGATAATTGAACATGAACAAACAGAAACTAATCATATGGTACCTGAATTTTGGCACCTCTGTAACTAATCACACCTGGAATGCAAGTTAGTGTGGTAAATTCATAAGATGCAACCTGCAATGGTTAAAAAAGAAGTTAATAAGGAACAGATATGGCCAAGTAGTCGTTATAAAATAAACAAACATCTATATAAAATAAACAAGCACCATCTAAGTTATCTAATCATATTCACTTCTAGTTATTAAAAGTTATACTAGAAAAATAAGGTTGTTACCATCATCATCAAAATGCCATTATTTTCAAGGCAGAGGAAAGAAATACTCTAACCTTGGACTTTCAAAGTAGAAGGTACCACAGATTAGAACAATCGACTACATTACTACTTTAAACAACCCATATATATATATATATATATATATATATATATATATATATATATATATATATATATATATATATATATATATATAATATATATATATATAAGTAAACTATGAGCAAACTAGCACACAAAATTAAAATTTTTCATTATAGACTTGAAATAGCACATATAAATCAATACTCCTACCAAAGACACAAGTACCAACTACCTCGCTCACAAGTAAATGAACTTGATAGGACGCTAAAATAAAAAACAGGATCACAAGCGAAACGAAATATCACCAATAAAAATGAAAAAGGAGGGCCGAGGACAATAAAATCCTAGAAACCAAAATTAAGTACTCCTAAGTTTCTACATATGCATATCATGACATCAATAAAGACTAATATCCTTTAAATGTTTCGAGGAAAAAAATATATCAGTTGCAAACAAATAGAATGCCAGAAAAAACTCCAAAGACATGAGATCATGCTATTCGCTTTGTGCCAAAGTTAAAAAGAAAAATGCTTATGGCAAACAAAACAATGAAACCAAATTCATTCTCTCGTAAGTAAGGAAAACTTGAAGCAAAAAGACACATTAAGACCCTAAACGATAGCAACATTTTTCAAACTAAAAATTTTATATCCCTCGTCTCCGAAACAGGGAACAAACATCATTTAAACATTTCATTCACACATGCCAACCAACTACAATTCACAAACCGGAACCATTCTCCATTTTTCGGGAAAATGAGTGGATCCTTACTATGAGAAAATATACACAAAAGGGATCACCCAAACAGATAAGTACCAAGTACCAACAATGCACAATGACTTGTTGGGAAAAACCAGAATATTGTAAAAAACAGAAACACAAAAGCGAGCAAGAAATATCTGATAAGTTGGCAACCTCCTCTCTTCCAACAAAGCACGGGAAAACAGAAAAGAACGGAAATATGAAGGAAACTTGCCCTCTTTGCTGTAGACACATGCAGGAACCTTGGGCTGAAAGCTGAAGGGAGAAGGTTGAAGCAGAGCTGCTGGCTGACCTTGAAGGTTGAAGGCAAGGCTGGAATGACCCGCAGGTGGAAGATCTTTCGAGTTAAGGTTAGGGTTGCAATGGGGGAAAAGTTTCAAAATGAGAGACAGAGAGAAGGGGAAGTTTCGGACAAGGAGAGACAGAGAGAGGGAGAACCAAAAGGAAAGCAAAAACTTAAAACTGAAAAGAGAGTTTCCCGCCTAAGACGCTTTTGAAAACCGGTATTTTAATTAAGAACCGAGTTGGTTACACATTCGAGCCAAGTCAAGCTTTAACGGTTCCAGTTGAGTGAACTCAAACTCGACTTGATTAATTGAACGAGTCGACTCGTGAACTCGAGCTTGACTCGTTCAACACATGATGCAGCTCGAACTCGCTTACGAGTTTAGCTTAAACGAGTGGAGCTCGACTCGTTGTTCACCCCTACTTATCACACCCTTTAGGGGTGTAAGATATCACTTGAAAGAATACTCCAAACGAGACCCGCAAAATGCAAAAGAGTGGTTTAATCTTCGGCATGCTTCTTTGGGCAATGTCATTGAAAAATCATTTGGTGTCTTGAAAAAAAGATTCTCAATTATAGCTAGTTTGACAGAACCAATCTATTCGTGCAATACACGGTCGGATATCATTTTAGCATGTAGTATATTGCACATTTTCTCATGGGTGTCGATCCAGATGCTAGCATTATTGAAGATATTGATGTAGAAGTTATGAATCAACCTAGTGAAAATTATTCTGTTCAAGTTGATGTAAATGAAGAGTATAGGGTTGGAGAATTCACACAACAAAGCATCTCTTCGACTATGTGGTAGAACTATCAACTTCAAACTTCAATAAATTGAATAACTATGTATATGAGACATGTTGATTTTCTTCTCTTATGTTATTTGTCATTGTAGACATTCATTGAATTTAAGAACTTGATCTTTTATTATTACACGTGGTTTTTTCGTTTCATTATGTGTGTCTTTCCTAAACTTGTTTTACTTTTCATTTAGCAAATAACAACAATGAAGAAGAATCAAATATATACGTACGGAGGAAAGACTGATAAGATACAATGGAGCCAATCTATGGATGATGCGTTCATTGATGCATTACTGCTTCAACAAATAATAGGCAATAGAATGAATGACACTTTTACTACACCTGTGTAGATAATGTTGTGACATAACTAAATGATAAGTTGGGTAAAATGCTCACCAAAGATCACATAAAAAATCAAATGAAAACGTTAAAGTCTAATTTCAGTAGTTGTTATGACATCTTTAAAAGTAGTTTGAGTGGATTTAGCATTTATTCAAGGACAAATATATGGACGGCTGAACCCAAAGTATGGAAACCACTATAGAGGTACCTACTTCTATTTTTAGCAATTTAAGTATTTTTTTTATAACCAATTTTTTATGTTAAATATGAGTTTCTTTGCTGTTGTTATCTTTTTTTGTGTTTTTTATAGGCAAATCCAATGGCAAAAAAGTGGATGATGACACATGTTCTGAACTATGAGAAGCTAGTAAATTTATTTGGTAATGATAGAGCAACAGGGGAAGGATCGATGACAGCGAAAGAACAGCGCAGTCGAATGCCTCCAGCATGTGAGAGTGCTGGTGATACAATCCAGCTTATTGATGAAATTGTTTCTCAAAATCAAGTAGTATTAGAACAATTTATCAACCTAGGAGACGAGTATGAAGTCTAAGTTGAGCCCAACACAAGTTCATCATTAAAGCGTGAAGGAGGAGAAGTGCAAATGAAGATGATTTAAAAGAGATTGAAATAATGAAAGATGCCTTTAAGAGAATTTGCTAATGCAATTAAAAAAAGTAACGTCGTACTAGAGGCAAGACATTCAAACAAATATTCTAAAGAAGACATATTCCCAGCATTTGAAGTCAATGGTCTTTAAGAAGAGTAACAAAACCGAAGCATATCTTCATCTTACTGATGATGAAAAAATGATGGAGACGTTTTTTGCGTGTCCTTTTTCTAAGCAAAAAAATGTTTTACTGAGGATGCTTAGCAGAACTAGAGTTATCTAATACATGAATGTTATTTTTTATTTTGCTATGTGATTTTTTTTTTGTCTTTAGACAATTTTTATGTTTACCAACATTTTGTTTGATTGATCTGAATTTTTATTAGATTTTTATTACTATAGAATGAAATGTCGAGTGTAAGTGTGGTTCCTCTTTTGTTGAATCAGAAAATCAAATTAAAAATATCTTTCTTAAAACACAAATTTTGATAAACCATCGCTAATTAATGCCCATATAGTGATTTTTTTTATGGTCAATATTAATTTTTTGAAAGCTATGCAGTTACCCCATCACTGCCCCATAATGGCAGTAGATGGTCCTTCTCTATACTTCAGTTTCAAGCACTAGCAGACTATAATCAATGTCCACCTGTTCTGTTCCTAGTTCTTACCAGCTGATCGTAAGTTGTTGAAACCTGTTCTAAAGTGTGATGGTCGTATAGAAGTCTTAATTTGGTAGCTAGAGATCTTCCCAATACCTTAGGAAGGGCCATGATTGGAAAGGTGATGAAAGAAAACAAAAGTGTTGTATATAAAGTCAATAGAAACAGAACATTTTCAGTTCCTTCCTGTTTTTTAATTAATACCATTACTGTTTGATGCATGTTGCTTAGTACTAAGGAAAGCAATGCTGTCATATGGTTATAAACATTTTGAAATTTACAAATAAGCCACATAATTTCATTGCACCTGATCTATTTTACTCTCAAGTGGTCAACTTCATGAGATCAAGGCTAAACAAGCATTGGATTTTACCATTATGTAGAAATGAAGATTTGATATCCTCAATATGTAGCTAAAACCTCATACTTTTATCCAGGTGAATTCTAACATTAAATGTTCGGATTTCATATCCTCATGATCTCAAATACTCCCTATAAGAAATTAACAAAGTAGGAAATTTTTAGTAGCGGACATGCAATATCTTTTGTTGAGAAAGTACGTCCAAAGCAGTAGCGGACCTACATACTGCCCATGCCAGCAGCAAAATTTTTAGTTAATTTATATAGATGTCTTTCAATTATTTAATTACTTATATATGTTGAAATGAGAATTTCTATAAGCAAGAAATTTTTGCTCCGCCACTGGTCCAAAGGATTTGGTATATTATAGGACTGGGTTTGCATGAAAAACTTCAAGCAATCAAGATACTAGTGAACGTTACAATCTAACAAAACGATTTGACTCACACTCCTCATATCCACCTTGGTTAGTGGTACACCATTATTGAAAGTCAATCGCTAGAACCTTGATAGGAGTCTCTGGGTTCAGTAGTCAAGCTGCATATTAAATTGTGCCTTGTGATCCAAGGCAGGGGTTGAGCCAAGGTAGGGTCCACTTGGGTCTTGACCCCACCTCAATTTAAAAAACATATATACATATATTGAAATTTTAAAAAATTTCAGTTGTTTTATATAAAAATTTTGAAAATTGATATTTCGGCGGATAGTCAAAATTTAGAAACTTTAATTCGGTCATCATCATGGAAAATTTGTAGCTCCAACCCTGATTCAAGGGATTATCAACAATTTGTAGCTTGTAGCTAAGTCACAGGATGGCCCTTCCTCAAATTTTTAGAAAATAAAAAGTTTCACTTGTAATTTTTTTAAATTCTATTTAATCTATATAAAAATTTTGAAAAAATGTATTTAGCTTCTTTTAAAGTTTAAACTATAGTTCGGTCTCTACAATAAAAAAAATTCTGAGCGCCGCCCTTGGTCATAAGAGTATTAAGAAAGAAGAAAAGTTGGTGGGTAGGTTTTGCATTTCAACATCACCAATTCATTTATCAGCGTATTAGGTCATTTAAATCGATTTGACCAATGTATGTGCGATTGTGCTGCACTGATTTGGTGAAGACAATTCTTCTAAATCACCAAACTTCATTTTGAAATTTTAAAAAATTATGTGTGCATTTTCCAATTTCAGTAGTCCATTCTTATCTAGACATGTAGGCCACCCATAACAAATTGTCATGTGTTATGGGCTGAAAATGACCAGAACACCCCTGCTTGCCAAATAGAAACAGTTTCCTCATCTGAACAAGGGCAAAAGTGGTATGAAAAAAATGCCCTTATGAAATGACATAAATGCCCTTCACATTTGGTTATCTCAACCCAAAAACATTGAAAATTCAAGAATAACTATTTCTAATATGAAAATTTTCAAAAATACCACGTGATTTTGCAACAATTGAGACGAACTTCAGTAGGCCATGCGGTGGGGCCCTAACATGGGGCCTCGTATTGGGTTTCAAAATGACGAAACTGCCCTCCAGGTGTAAAACAAGGAGACTGGTCTCCTTTAACGGCAAAAAACAGGAAAAGTGAACTATTCCAAAAACAAAATTCGTCCACTTTTTTAAATGCCAAAAAATACTTGCTCTCGAAAAGTAGAACACGACCCGGACATATATCGTTCGTGCATGATTAGGTACATCTAATTAGTTAGTCTTATCAAATTTAGTCTGTTTATTTTTTATTACTGCTAAATATCGCCTAAGAAAACCTCTATAATATATATATATATATATATATATATATATATATATATATATATATATATATATATATATATATATATATATATATATAGAGAGAGAGAGAGAGAGAGAGAGAGAGAGAGAGAGATAGATATATATATATCTGCAAAGTTAGGTATATATCAAATTTTCTTTGGATAAGAACGACTCGGTCAGCCAAGAGGTTGCTTCGAACTGTCATGTTCTGTTTCGGCGTGCTGCTATCTTGGACTCCAAACGGCGTTAGGTATTATTCTTGAATTGAAAGGTGTAACCATAAATTCATTCAGATGTCGAAGCATCTCTATATAAGTTTCAAAACAACTCTCGACACAGAATCTAGAGAGAAAGAGGTTTCGGCCTCCCATTCAGGTGGTGGGGTCTTCTCCCGCTCACCCGAAAGCAAGCCGGTGCTGTCATGAGTAACGTCCAAAAAAAAGAAGACGAAATTGAAAAAGACGAAAAGAAAATGACCAATCTGCAGAATAATTAATGATAGAGAAAAAAAGAATAGTGTAGAAGACGGTACTGTGTCTTCATTTCACCTGCTAATAAGCTTCTTTGAAGACAAGAAATGATCTGGAAATCAAAGGGTTTGTTGGCCGAAAAGAATATCTGAAAGCCACCAGCAGCCGTTGTTTACTGTGTTTTCTGTCCCCCGCTTTGACAGAAGAAAAGAAAAGGGAAACACGTGATGCCCACTTAAAATATGTGCTTCCACTTATTGCCCCCAAAAAAATAATATTATGTGATATTTTGGGGCTTTAACAGTTTGTTACTGTTCATGAATCTACCTCAAATTATTATAAAGTAAATTCATGGAACAGTAATAAACTATTAATTGTTACTCACCAGTTTCTTTGTAAACTATCAAATTAATTAATTAAACAATTTATATTTGTGATTTGATGACATAAGGATGGAAAAGATCTTTAGTGGCAGTTACAAAGGGTCACTAGATCGCTATTTGTTGCACTTCATTTCAAGATCCAACGTCGTTAAAGAATGCCTCAGTTGCTTAAAAAGCAGTGAGACGGATTCAAATCGCAGATGGACACACATTGAATTACATTTCAGCGCGGGGAGTGGACGAAAAGGCCATTGCGCAAAAGGGTCATTTTATTGTGTTATAATAATTAATATCAATATATATATATATATATATATATATATATATATATATATATATATATATATATATATATATATATATATATATAATCAACTCTCTTTTTTTTCCCTGCCCCACCCTCTCACCAACCTTTTTCTTTCTTCTCCTTTTTTATTTTTCCATTTCACAGCCTTCATTCCACATTAAGATTGATTAATCATAGAGAAGGAAAAAGGGCTAAAAACTCAATATAAAAGCAGTCCCATTTCAAGTCCTTTTCTTTACTAGGATTCATCAATTATAGAATTGAAAGGATGGTTGTGAAAAAAGAAAAAAGGAATAAAAGGAAAAAGAAATGCAGGTGAGAGTGAGAGAAAAAATGAGTTGAAAAATATGCAACAAGCGTGCTTTTTAGCACTCAGCAGAAAAATTACATAACTGCTCTTCTATAAAAACCACTGGAAGGGGCAGTTTGCCCCTTACAATAAAACTCAAAAAGGGGGGAGAGAGAGAGGGAGAGCTCTGATACAGGGAAGAGGCTCGCAATGCATTTCTAAGCGAGGCCAGACAACCAAAAGATGTCTGTCAAATACTTGACAGACAAGGAAGGAGGGGGTCGTCTCTTAGGCCAACCACCTTCCAGTCCAAGGCCCTGCTTCAAACGCACAAAACCTGAAAGAATGAACCAATAGAAGGACTATACAGGACCATCTGCACTGCAATCACGCTCAACCAAAGCTTGCCGAGAGGTTTCCTCTTGTGCGCAAGTAATCCTCCAAAGAGCTGTTTTTGGTGAAGAAAGAAAAGCTTGGATCCATGCTGCAGATGGAGAGTGAATCATCATCCACATCAAGCAGTGCAAGGTCTAAACAAGACTGAATATCTAGTGTAGAGAATGATTCATCATCTACACCATCAAACTCCTCCGAAGTAGCATTGATTTGAGATTCGGCCCACTTGGTTGTGTCTTCATCTCCTTGCAGTAGCTTCAGTACCTGTATATGAACACTTATCAGTTTGAGACAAAATGAATTCTTTTACTTAGCTACCAGGCAAACAAACTGATAATAGTTTTATACTCTATGCTTTCATTACTCAATGCAAATTTAAAGCATCTAATATTCATTCAATTTTCCGTATTGTAAAGTCAATGCTTCACTATTGTCCTTCCTTTCCTTTAGAGAATGTCAACATTACAAACTTTGTGCAAGGAATAAGTTGTTTTCCAAAACTCAACCAACTTGAAATATGCAATCAGGCTATATAAAAGGGAATATTTCATGCAAAACAGCTTGATATACAGTGAGAATTGTTCTTCAGCAGCCATTACCACTCCCATTTCTGGTCTTAAATGTGGTGAACGTCTTAGACACATTGAAGCAGCTAACATCATTCTGTGCATCTGTGCAGCATCATACTTTTGACCCAAACCTGGATCAAGGACCTTGGCAAACTCTCCTTTTTGTAGAAATGGCATTGCCTGTTCGTTAATCACATGCAAGAAGCAAGAAAATTTAAAAAGAATGATCAGTTCAGTCAAGCTGTGAACGCAAGTCAGGGGCATTTGAAGGAGAAAAAGGTCAGGCTCTTACCCACATGACCAAGCTTTCTTGGCCTTTTGGGTACTCGTTGCTAATTGGCTTCCTTCTGGACAACAACTCAAGGAGGAGAACACCGAAAGAATATACGTCGATCTTGCTGTTAATCTTCCCATACATGAAATACTCAGGTGCTAAGTACCTGTAGAAAAAGAAGGAAAACAACTTTCAACATCCTTACTAGAAAATGTTATATTCATGATATATGATTAATACCAGCTTGTGAAGGAGAATATGGTACGAACCCAAATGTCCCAGCAACATCACTACTTGTTATATGAGCAGCTGTGGATGCCCATTTAGCCAGGCCAAAATCAGATAGCTGAAATCAAGTGAGAGATACAACTATGTCAGCTTATATATAGAAACACTGCAGCATATGTGCCTGCATGACAAGCTCAGTACCTGGGGCTCAAATGCTTCAGAGAGAAGAACATTTGATGATTTCACATCTCTATGAACAATTGGATGAGAATTTTCATTATGAAGATAATCAAGTGCCTTGGCCACACCAATTGCCACCTTACATCTCTCTGTCCATGATAAAGCTTTGCCTTTCGAACCTGCTAAATATAATACTAAGATGAGAAACTAAAACATCATCTAAAGTATGATGCTTGCTGAACAGAAACTCACCGTGAAGGCTTTCTTCTAAACTTCCTCCAGGTACAAAATTGTAAACAAGTAGAAATTTACTTCCTCTGAAACAACAACCAACCAAGGAAACTATATTCTCATGCTTCACTGATGTGACTATCTCTATCTCCAGTATGAATTCTTTCCAAGCATCATCTGATGGCTTCAAAATTTTTATGGCCAATTCTTTACCATCAGAAAGATGACCCCTGTAGACGCGACTATTTCCTCCGTTTCCAATCAGATTTTCTGACGTTGAAAAGAAATGAAGACAAATTAGCACCAGCAGTAACTTCTAATCTGATGATTTCTGAAGGAATAAATGATAGAGGAATGCCATGCAACTTGTGTGTTTCTTCCTAAGCAGGGAAAGAGTCACAAGTATGTTTCTTTGGACATTGTCTTTCAGGGAGAAAATCTCAGCAAAATTGTAGAAACTTACAAGATTAAAAAGTGAAACAAATTATATGACTAACAAACAAAGAATATGATGAATCACAAAGAGAACTGCATCCAATATGTTATTTACGGTCATGATCCTGAAAATGAAATATTCAAGTTTATATTGGACGAGTTTTCTTTGAGTAAAACTGATGAGAAAAAAAATATCCCACAGACTTTTGCTTCAAAGCCATAACAGAGATAAATAACCTGCTGAAAATTGTGATGTGGCGCTGGCAAGTTCTTCATAGCTGAACAGTTTACAAGTAGAAGCATGCTTCTCACAAAAAATCTGCAGCTCTTTGTGGTAGTCCTTCTGGAGTTCACCTTCTGCATCACCAAATTGATCTGATTCCTTACCTCCAATACTGGCATGAACTTTGTCAATGGCAGCAGTGGAAGTATTTGTATTCACAGGGCTGCTCTTGGAACTTAATGCAGCAGTATACCTACTTGGCAACTGTGCTGCCCATTGAACTACGGGGATCTGTTTCATAGAATCCGAAGTTCTCCTTTTTGGTAGTATCTTTCTTCTCAGATGTGGCCAACCAGATCTCAGTTCTGGCATCTCTCTCATCAAGAGAGACATGGAGCTTGAAGCAGCTTCTAACTTCAGTGAAGGAGGCAATTCTAGTGGGTTGTTGTGATCTTCTGTGGATGACGAGTCACTTGCATAAGGCTCATAAGCTAAAAAGCCTTTCTTGTCATGATCACCAGAACCATTGTTTGGCTTTTGTCCATGCAAATCCATCATGCAAATCTGGCAGATTTTTCTCTGAATATTCAACTCCAAGGCATCAGCAGTGGCTAAGCTATCCTCATGAATATTTGTTGAGGAGGCCAAATCTGTACTGCCTGATGAAGCTTTGCAACAGCAATGAGGTGAGTCCCCTGACTCAGAGCATGCTTCAAAGTCAGAATTTTTCCCACTGCCTTCATTTGTTGATGCATCATCGGAACCACTGCTCATGGATTTTGGACTCTTGGCTAATGTCCGGTGTATCACGCCAAATATTCTAGCTCTGCGTGATAGATCTCCTACACCAATTCATTTATACCAAAGTGAAAGGATAAGCCTAAACACACATTTGGAAAAAAAATATTAGTACAGCTTAAATTTTGAGAACTTGAGAAACAAACCTCTACATTTTTCTCCTGATGCTTCTCGCTTGAACAACACCTTCCCATTGCTGACAGCTAGAACTGAACAGATATGTGACAATTGTCTAGCACAATATCTGGCCACTGAAACAGACGACCTAGTAGACAGGAAGCACTTATCAAGAGCAATAACGAGGAAAAGAAAAAAAAAAGAAAAGCTTTTCCACCCAACTATCTGCTTATGAAAAGCATTAAAAATACACACAGAAAGCAGAAAAACTAGTAATATTCGTTCATACCCAAGCCTGGTGCTCTTGGTAACGCCAATTATAACAGTTAATGCACCAAACTCCTTTGCTTCCTGTACTAATGTTTTGCGAAGAGAGGATCCACGGGAGATCTTCACTTTAAGGTCTACCTGAAGCGATAAGATGCCATGTAAATCATTAGCTCTTACACCGAGACCATTGTAAGAGAAAACAAAAAAGAAGAATTTGAGGAGAAATTTAAGCAAACCCCCCACCTGTTTCAAATTGCAGAAGCCTTCATAAACTGAAATAACAGAGTCAAATGTGTTCACCAAACAAACAACAGAAGATTTACCGCCGGATCGACCTTCGACTGGATAACAAAGTAGCAAAAATTATAAGAAATACGCAAGCATAACCTGATTAAACGATCTCTGTCACGAACCCTTCACAGTAGAAAGAAGAAAAAACGGAAGCACAACATTTGGAATGCAACCATTAGAAAAATAATCTAAAATTGGTAACACTTCCCCTGTTTAACTTGCATAATAGATTATAGACTAATAGCTCGTATAAGACGATTTTTTTTTTTCCTTTTCTACTACAGATCTCCTTGGGTAGCAATCATTACAAATCCAGAGGCAAAGATGCAAGAACCGAAACCAAAAATTGGAAACAAAAAAAAAATAAGTGAAACAGAAAAATATGCATAAAAGGCAAAGCAGAAATACAAAAAAAAAAGGAACAAAATCACAAAATCGAAACAGACACGTACTTTCAACAGCCCATAATATTAAAAAAAAAGGTACACAGAAATCAGGACGAACCGACGATCAGTAACATAGACCACGATGAAATGTATGTTTCATGGAATATAATAAATGCAGACCAAGGTAATTCATTTATTGCAGATGAACGAGATGAAACAAACTCATAAATGCAACATTACATGGACATGACTACCAATGAATCCAAACACCCAAGTGGGAAAAAAAAAAAACTAACAAAAGATGGATGAAACGATAAATTGGTCGAAAAAATTATCTGAAAATTTCCAAAAGATGGACAAAAGGTAGAACCCAGAAATGAAAATTTCAAATCACCGTCGACGAAAGACCCGGTAGGAACCCAGAGAGAAAGAGAGAGAGATACCCGGATCCTTGAGTACATGAAGAGCGATAACTCGATCTCCCGGTTGAGCAACTTTGACAAGAGCCCAAGTGAGCAATTCCTTGCTCTCAGAATCCAAATTCACCCCGACCAACACCGTCTTCCCTCCTGCGCCAGCCCCCCCGCTCTCCTCCTCCTGCTCTTCTGAATTTCCCATCCTCGTCATCTTCTCAGGAGAATGGAGAAGCCACTACCACAACACCCGCAACCCACACGATCACCGCATGGTGGTCATTGCCATTCCTGCTATCTGTCAGAGAGAGAGAGAGCGAGCGAGCGAAGGAGGAGGAACAATAACTGCTCCGTATATAATTCAGGACATAACTGCTCTATGGAGAACTCGGGTTGAAGGGAACCCAGAATTACTCAAAGCATGGTCAGGGTGACAACCATGAGGCAGAATACAGAAGAAGAAGAGAGAGAGAGAGAGAGAGAGAGAGAGAGAGAGAGAGAGAGGGTAGGAGGGAGGGCGAGAGAGTTCTATATAGACAAGGGAGACAGAGGGAGCTCAGAATTCATCAAAACGTGCTCATGGTGATGAACCATCATCATCCTAAAATATTGAGAGAGAGAGAGAGAAAGAGAGAGAGAGATTGTGGACCTGCATCCCCCGGCCACCACTCTAAGACACTTTCCTCCAATGGCGACCCTGCCACGCCCGGCCCCCGCTCCCTCTTTCCCTCGTCTTTTTTTCTCTTTTCCTTTTTTTTTATTTATTTTTCTTTTTCACTTTTTTCGCCCGTTGGACTTTTCTGAAATATCCCGATTTAGCCCTGCTACTTCCTCAATATGACTTGCACCGTCCCCCTACACTGCTTTCCATCTTTACCCATTGAAACGTTAGGGGTCTCTTTAAGTCAATTTGTTCAATAACATTTTAAAATTTATTTATTTATTTATGTATTTATTTATTATTATATACTACTATTATTGTAGCTATTATTGACGCTTGAAAACCACCTAACGATTCATTAAATTTAAGAATTTAAACTCGACAGACTTAAAACCAAAAAGAGATGAATTTGTATGGGATCAAACTAGATGGGAATTCATCAAATTTATGACATGATTGTGCATTTAAAATGTGTGACTTAAATTTCATTGTAAATTTAAAAATTAGATTTGGATTGGATTCTAGTTTTGAAATACAGTGTATATTTTTGCTTCGCATTTGAATCCGAATATGTGAACATTTGATAAAGTGGATATGATAAAAAATATAATTTTGCTTCATCTACATATATTTTTTCTGTTTTACAAAATTCGAGAATCTGCTACTTGATCATAATTCCATGAAAGGTTTCATCTTTTTTGTTTTTTCTCACGTGAAACTCACTTGCAAAGTGTCGGCCAAGTTGAAGTGGATGACGTCGATGCACTTTGCAAATTCTTTCTCCTACCGGTGAAGACATTGATGCCCTCTTTCCTTTCTTAATGCCAACGCCTTCTAATTTAACCGACAAACCCATAAGGTACTTCCTGGTATTATAGTCCAAAATTTTTGGTCTAAAGAGAAATTTTTCTGATGAGCACACTTACTTTCATGCCATGGGTGAAATATAGGGAATGTCAAAGTATCGACCAGAGCTGCATCCATGTAATCGGATCCATTAAAGAAAACAGGATCCGAATCCTAATTGGACTATGACTTTCTGGGCTGTTTTAAGTGTCCAAATCTGAAACCATGCCCACGATCCAGAAACCATATGAAGAAATCCACGTAAAATTTGGCTGGCTCTCAACCCCGCACATGTTAGGGTTCTGTTCTAAGAATTGAAATCCAAGTCCAAGTCTCAATCTGAATCCCATTAGGATAGATCCGGTTAGGTCAAATTTGATTAATAGTGATTCCTATTAGATCCAAAACAACCCGGCTTCCATGCTTCAAGGACCATTGCATAGCTGGTGGAACTGGCAGGGCCGTGAAATCTAGTTGTCAGTTCAATTCATGTGAGCATTATTCTTCTAAGCTGCAAACAGTGGATGCTTAATACTCCAGTTGACGGATAAAACATCTTTCTACCCAAGTTCTGAAATAGTTCGGGACACTGAGAACGGGAGAAAGGGGAGGGGCTCTCGGCTCCCATGTAGGGAGGTCAACGGATCTGATTCGGATTAGATATATCCTTAATCATATCCACTTTTTCTAATATTCACATATTACGATTCGAATTCGGATAAAGAAAATTCATATCTGAATATGAATCTAAATAAAAAATCCGATTTTACAATCCAAATCTGATTTTATGTTTATATCCAAATCCGAATTTTGAACCGGATTTTGCCAATTTTCAAAATTTTATATAATTAGATGCAAGATATTTGTCTAAAAATGAATCTGATCTGAATCTGTATCTAAATTCGATCGGATATTTACGTATATCCGAATCCGATTGGATGTCATTTATTAAATCTGATCTGATTTTTTAATCGGATATTAAATTTTTCTTTCATATCCGATTTTGTAGATCACATCAGTCAGATATCCGATTCAAATAAGATATATTGACATCCCTACTCCCATGGGTACGTAACCCCAAACCCCGCCTTCCGTTCAAACCTTAAAAATACTTCAACATATTATTCAAATTAAAACATTTTATCCTTTGGCTCATAGGTCATGACATGTTTGCAAAGAGGCTATCATCCTTCACAAACAAGCTACCTCTTGCCCACTTGCTCCACTTATGAATCATGAGCTCCATATCTTGAAAGGTCTCTAGTCAAACAATGTGAATATAAAGCTTTTGGAGCAAATCAATTCCATCATTATACTTAGAGATGTTGCTTAGGAAAATAATTTCCTAGTTGCTTTTCCATTTGTTTGAAATTATATTTATCTTTGTTACTTAATCTTGTCTCTTTGAATGTGCTACCTTTATTTGTTGAGGAGTTCTATAAAAGCACTTGTATTCATGGACAATATCAATTTCTTCGTTGACTTTTCATAATTGCTCCATCTTATGAGCTAGATTTCATATTCATTGTTCTATTTCAAAGAAAAAACTTAGGTAACATCCATCCTTAAGGTTAAGGATTGATAACTTTAAGAAAGGAGAAAGTTTTATACTTGATTTGAAGATGGCTTTGGACATAAATGAAATCTTTGGGATGATGTTGAAAATGGAATATAGAAAGTTTTGTATGAGATATGAATATATTTATGTATGATCGTTTTAGTAAAATTAGTCAAGTAGTTTTGATCTCTATGTTGGAATACTTAACAATCAATTTAAATAGTATATTTTTATTGTACAATTTGGACTATTTGAGGATTTAAAAATGAATGGTCAAACTCATCCAACGTTTAAAATTTTAGGAAAATTTTCATTTTTAGACATACATTTTGCTTATAATAAAAAAAACTATTTTTTTATATTTTTTTCTCATAAGAGCCAGTCGAATGATTTTTTTTTTTAACTTGAAAAGAAAAAAAAAGCATTAACTGCACTTTGTATGTTCTACAGTTGTAGCTAACTTTTGTCTGCTTAGCTTTCAGGTTAACATAAATCCACTTCAAGTCTTTGTTTGATAATTGTCATAGCAACTGTAGTCTTTATAAAAGGTTTTTTTTTTTTTCCAAGTTCTTTTACATTGGAGTACTTATAAAGAGGTTGTTTTGATTCCTAGTCTTTTGGGTCTGAACCAAATGTGGTAGGGAGCCGATGGTTTGATACTCGAACCAGAGTCACTCACACATACGGATGCATATGCCTTAAATAAGTGAATTACAATATTCAAAAAATTTAGTCTTGTATTTAATATTGTGAATGACTTGTAAAAGAGGTTGAGGTTGTTGTGGTTAAAGATTTTTGGTACTTTCATTTTTACTCCCTCATTACTAAAAAATAAATAACCTTCTTCATATACTAACATATCGGGCTGTCTTGATCCTTGAATAGAAGAATGTTTTTGTTTAAAAAAAGAAAAATAGTAGGACAAATTTAAAAAATTGAAATAAAACGAGTAAACATAGAAAATATTGGATAAAATAAAGACTATTATTAAAAAAAGGCTCGAGTTTTATTTGGTAATGAAAATTATATTTTTTTTCGGTTACCTAATCCATATGGGACTCACTGTCATCACATATATATACTAAAAAAAGACGGCCCCATGGTCTCCCTTTCTCTTTATAAAACGACCATGATTGCAAAGAAGAATACTCGTTAGAGTTTTTCTTTTTTCAGTAGTCCCCCAACTTGGTAGCCGTTTTTCAGTTTCACGCCTTCCTCTTCAAGATTTTGAGAAACAAACCTTTTCTTTTTTTTATATTTAGACAAAAGATGATTTCTACAGGCTCGTCGAAACTACAAAAATGCCCCTAATTGTGAAGGCTTGTTTGCAGGCAAATGAAATATCGTTTTTTAAAAACTAACAGAAATACCCTTTCTAACAGAAGACCATGTTAGCTACTGAACACAAAAAGCCCTTAATCTTTCTTTCTTGTCCTTCAATAATATTGTTAAATAACGTCATATATCTGGATAGTCCAAATATGTTATAAGTTAAGCCCCTGTTAACTCAAAATAACAAAAATACCTTTTCTTTTCAAAAGTTATCTCAAGGCTATTAAGGATGGGCATCAAGCCTGGCCGCCAATAGATACCTCGTACTCGGCTTGAGCACGAGCCTTGAAAAAAGGCATCAGGCTGGCTCGATAATTTGTTTTTAATATTTATTTTACTAATATATATATATATATATATATATAATATTTTATTATAATTAATGATATTTATATATTATTTTATATTTAAAAATATTATTTTTTTATTTAATCAAGCTGGGTTCAAACTCAGATTTTAATGATCGAGCCGTTTCTAGGCCCGAATTTCGGGTGTTGAGCTGGCCCCTTATGAGGCCGGGCTGGCCCGGTGCCCAAGCTTAATTATATATAAACCAAGTAAGCTTCATTTTAATTTGCTAACCTCGTATATTGGTTGGTTTGATTCGAGCTAGAGTTAAACCGTAGAAGTTCCACTCAACAGACTTTATCAACTTCCGATTTGACTTCATAGACATTCTAAGGCGCGGCATGTTCATTTAGCGATATATTTTATTTTTTTAAAGAGGAATTCTTTTTTTGTACAATTATTTTGACGTGTCATAAACGGCTTAGATGTTCAACTATTAATTTCATTGGAATGGTTTGTCGGTGTCATTGTTTCCGTTCATTTAGAGCTGCCCTTGCATGACGCCGGATCTTACACTGTCCATATGCTGACCGAGCTTAGCTCAACAAATCAGTATTAAAATTGATCTTGGACTTCCACGAACAGACTTAATCAGTTAATCTCCATAGAACAGGCTCGAGCTCAACTCGACAATATAGGTTCAAGCTCAAGCTCGATTTGTTTAACTTGTTTAAGTTAAGCTTGTATGGTTTCTTTTAACACTTTTAACACATTTAATTGTTATTCGATTAACTATTCTCTCATTATATTTTAGCATTTATTATGCAGTTGAATCGAATCAAATTCAAACAAGGTGAGTTCTTACAACTCGAATTTAACTCATTTAACATTTTGAGCATACATTTGAACTCGAGCTCGACTCATTTATAAACGAGTTGAGTTTTGACGAGTGAATTTGACTCCGAGCTCAAACTAGCCCGACTTGTTGTGCAGCTCCAATTCAGTTACTTCCAATACCATTAAGTATGCGTTTTTTATACATAAAAAAAAACAGACGATCTAAAAAATTATAACTACACAAAGAAAAAATGGCCTTGATTTAACACATAAAAGAAGTTAACGAGCGCCAAAACAGGCAACAGAAACAAAGATTAAAATTTGAAGTAAAATTAATTTAGAGAAAGAAGCCCATATATGAATCTAGCTCTCCGCCACATTTTGTAGAGTTAATTTCGTGAAAAAGAAAGCTTGTATGTTGATAGAGTTTAAAAAATATATAAGAAATTTAAGAAGGGGCATAGATGATCGGCAACCGTTCGGTGTACGGACATCACCAAAACCTTGGTGGGCGTGACGTCTCAGGACTCTGGCTCCCCTGATTTTGACGCATCCCACGCTTCCCTATGCACTCTCATCCACGACCACAATCAAAAAGTTAAATTGGGAATTTCTCATGAAATGACAAAAAAAAAATTTAAATTATATAAAAGCAAACTATTTTTTTTTTTAAAAAGTTTAAGAAAACTTTAATTTTCCATGACAACTGTAGCCCTTTCCATTTCAATCATGTAGAAGGTTAAAAATCCACCGAAAAAAAAAACCTCCATTCTGCTTTTTCCTGCATTGGATCTGGAGAAGATGTGGTCTTATACTTAATATGAAAGGATTTTATTCTTATTATTAAAACATCACTGACCTTGTAACAACAAATAGGGCAAGTTAGCGTCAGGGGTGGAGCATTAATTTTTCACGTGGGTGGCTAAATTATAGTTTCATAAAAAAAGCCGTAAAATTTAATTTTTTTTTTTTTTTAGAGAAGGAGGGGTGTGGGGAAAGGTTATGGCCCCTGTATTCCTCCCTTGGCCCCCCCTAGTGAGCATGAAAGGGAAACCTCTAAATATAAATACAAAAATTGGTACTCGTGGTATGACACACTATATCTTTCTCTCCATCTCTACTTTTATATGACACAAAGGCACATACATACATATACAAACAAAAGCCAATCTGGACCTTGTGTAGTAACTTTCATGCATGTCATCTTTTATTCTTTCTTTCTCTCTCTCCATATATATATATATATATATATATATATATATATATATATATATATATATATATATATATATATATATATATATATATATATATATATATATATATATATATAGCACAAAGGCACACACACATACAAACAAAAGCCAATGTACACCTTGTTCAATAACTGTCATGCATGTCATCTTTGATTGTCATATTCATGCATCTTTTATTATCATATTAATTATGAAAGTGGATTAGGTTGTCACATAATAAATATAATTCAACCTTTTAGAGAAACATCCTCAAGTTTTCATAATAAATATAATTTTCCATGTTAGGCGCCAACATGTTAAATATAATTTTTTTCACTGTAACGGTATTCTTGTCTTTTTACAAATGTTCTTTTCTTAAAGGTGGGGAGGAGTTTGTTTTTGCCCTTACTGCCTCATGTTAATGCCTAAAGTATACCTTTTCCGGCTTATTTGTTATATAATTAGGGAATTAAGATAATAAAAAATGGACACACTTTTGCCATTTTGAAAATTGGGTGAGGGCTAAGCTTAGGCATAGGCCCAGCTCTATACCTGAAACCCCGGGTTGAGCTCAGCTCGACAATTAAAACTCGAGCTCGGCCTGATTAATTAAAAAATATATTTTTAAATATAAAATAATATGTAAATATAACTTATTATAATAAAATATTATAATTATATATATAAATTAATAAAATAAATATTAAAAAAATTTATCGAGCTGTACATTGTGCCCTTTTTTTGGGCCGAGTATTGGGTACCCATTGACAACCCGGCCCGGTGCTCTTGCTTAACCGGGAACTGATTAATAATTAATCAAGTTGGATTTCTATAAGACCTCAGTCAAATATCGAGCTCAGATTTGGAATTGGTTATGAACTGCATATTAAATCCTAACATGGTTAGCTAGTGGACTTAGATTTATTTACTAAATCCAACCAAATATATTTGAAATTAGATATGTTTAATCCATTCATATCCCACTTCTACATACATAAAACGTGTAATTGCTTACTGGGAACCTGGATTTTATAAAATCCAAGAATCCTGTCACCCAAGTGAAGAGCTCATAAAATTTGGAAATCTGGATTTTATAAAATCCAAGAATCCTGTCACCCAAGAGTGAAGAGCTCGTAAAATTTAAATAAGGAAAACTACGTGAATTTGAGACCGGACCACAATCAGAATCAATGCTGCAGAAAAATGACAAAATCCTGAATACCAGATCCATCCCATTTGCAAACCCAATAGGGACGAAACAAGCGTATATCACTTATCAGTGGACATCAGATCTTTTTTTGAACTCACCAAATTACCCTACATTTGAGAAAAAAAAGGAAAACCTGTATAAGGGCAAAAATGAAATGGCAAAAGTTTCATTTTAACATGACCAAAGTGCCCTTTATTTTTTAAATGACCAAGATACCCCTCAAACATGCCGCTACGCCCAAGATCATTTTTGCCAACGAAAACTAATCCTGAGTAGAAACAAGGGGCTGACGGTAGGACTGTGCAATGAGTCGAGAGTGGAGTCAGCTAGAATTCCACTCCAACTTGCTCCCTAAACTCAGCTAAAATTTAACTCGTTTATAAACGAGTTGAGTTCGAGTTCAAATATATACTCGAAATGTTAAAGGAGCCAAGTTCTTGTTGTAGGAACCTTACTCGACTCCACTGCATAATAAATGTTGAATTATACTGAGAAAATGGTTAAAGCGAGAAGCAATTAATTGAGTTGAAATAAACAAAACATGTTTCACATAAACAAGTTAAACAAGTCGAATTTGAGCTCGATATTGTATTGTCGCGTCGAGCTTGACTCGAGTTCAAGAATGAGTTTGTTGAGTAGAGCTCGAGCTGGCTCAACTGGAGCTCGACTCCAATACAGCGCTGGTTGACAAGTGCCTTAATCTGCAAGAAATATTGGAAACCAAAATGTTACTGTCAATGAATTGTAGGAGATGCTTTTCTAATTCAGTTATCAAAGCGTTGTGTTGGCCCTTGGCTTGGAAGCGAGATGCAGGGGAAGGTTGAAGGACAACCTGCAAATAGGGCATAGAGAGATGAACTATAATTTCATGTTTTGACAGGAGTCAAAATATAATTTTTTTAAAATTCTATATAAACTAAATAAAATTTATTTAAAATTTCATGTAAAATTTGAAANAAGTGTTTAATGATAAACATTACCAATGTACGGTCCTTAGAATGAAATGTAATTTGGTTTCATTTACACAAAGATAAACTTTTTTGCTTTAAATTTAGAAAAAAGTCAAGTTTTTGAAGCACATAAAGAGGGGAAGAGGTAGGTATGGGCATAAAGAATTGCCCACGCATGCCCACAAAAGTATATATTTTCATATTAAAATTTCATATCAATTTTCTTTATTTATATATAGGTACCCCTTAAAAATATAAAATTATACAACTGATGTAAAGTTTTTTGGCTTCACCCTTTGGAGACAGAGTAGGTTTGGGCCGGGTTAACCAATCAGCATACACTTTGACCTCCTGTCTGGCCTGGGCCCATTTTCTCAGCTCCTTCTATTAATTTTATACTTCAGCAAAACTAAGTGGTCCAGCAATTTGTTTTAAATAAAAGTCCAACTTATGTTCATTTATTTACAAAAAAAATGATGCTGGTTTGCTGGATTACTTGGAAAACGATAAATAATTTTTTAAAAATGTAAGTGGCATGTCATATGCCACAATGATTAAAGTTTTAAAAATTCATTTTTAATAGAACCACAAATCATGAGTGATCAATAAATTTAGATTTTAGAAATTTAGTAACATCCCATCCTAAAATATTGAATGGTACACGGGTGGAGCCAAGGTTTAAAAAATTTACATATAAATTTTAAAAAAATTTACTTATATAAAAAGTTTGAAAAATATTATTTTGTTCAATTGCCTTTTATACAACTGAATATTCACTTTTTTCAACATAAAAAATAGTCAATTTTAAAAATTTAAGAATGCACAACAACAATTTGGACTTGATTTAACGCATAAAAGAAGTTAACGAGCGACAAAACAGGTAACGGAAAGAGAGTTTAAAATATAAACTAAATTTAATTTAGAAAATGATGTACATATATGGATCCAGAATCCCAGATCGTTGCCACTTTTTGTAGAGTTAATTTCATGAAAATAAAAAAAGCATGTTGAGTTGTTGACAGCGTTTAATTATATAAAAAACTTAACGAAGGGCACTTGAATTTTATAATAGATTTGATAGGCAACCACTCAGTGTACGGACGCTCGCAAACCTTGGTGGGGGTGACGTATCAAGATTCTGGCTGCCCCTGATTTCGACGCATCCCACGCTTCCCCATGCACTCTGTCCACTTCCTTGATAGCTTGATACAGATAACAGTCAAAAAATTAAATTGGAATTTCTTGTGAAATCGAAAAAAAAATATTTTTAAAAATAAGAAAAAACTTATATAGAAGCAAATAATTTTTTTAAAGTTTTTAAAAAAATTAAATATTTCATGACAAGTGTAGCCCTTCAATCGGCTGATGAATGGAATCTATGTAAACATTGTATCGATGAGTATGAGGTTAACGACGCTGCCTCCAAAGAAAACATGAAGGTCCTTCCTTCCTCTTGTCTTTGGGGTCTTGGCTGGTGTTGGGAACTAAGTAGCATACTTTATCCTTAATATGTAAAGTATTATAACTTATAAAGTAAGATTATAGCTTTGTCAATTAATGGTTAAGAAATGTAAGCATGAAAGGGAAACCACTCAATAAAAGTACACAAATTGGTATGCATATCTTCATGCTCTCTCTCTCTCTATCTCTTTCTATCTCTATATCTCTATCTCTCTCTCTCTCTCTCTCTCTCTCTCTATATATATATATATATATATATATATATATATATATATATATATATATATATATATATATATATATATATATATAAACAAAGCCAATGTACACCTTGTTAGTAACTGTTATGCACGTCATTTTATATTATCACATTAATTATGTAAGTGGATTAGGTTGTCTCGTATTTAATATAATTCAAGCTTTTACAGGAACATTCTCAACTTTTGATTGAATAACAAAAGCAACTTAAATTTTCATTTATGTTTTGTGTAACTCCTTATTTCTGAAAGGGCTTCTTGGATGTTGGGGCCATTTCATATCTGATGTTTATTTGGCGTTGTGTGACTCTATCGTGTGGCATCACATTGGGACATTCCGTCGTCACAGGTGGAATGTCATAATAAATAATCTGCGTTGCATTTCTAGTGTCATTTTACATGTTAAGTAGACAACAATGAAATCCATTTTTTTTTATCTTTTTAATGTAAGGTTATTTTTGTGTTTTTACACATATATATATATATATATATATATATATATTGTTTGGGTTCCTCATCATTTCACCATCAAAGATATTTAAAAAATTTCCAGTTCTCTAACACCGTTAATGCGAAAAATATAACCTTTTTGGCTTATTTGCTCTACAATTAGGCAATTAAATGGAAGACAATTGAACTTGAACAGGCTTTTGTCATTTTTAAAATTGTGGTAGAACCTGATTATCATAAGATCTAACATTTTACATTTATAGGTGGCCAAGTTCGATTTCTATAAGACTTCAGTTATAAATATCGAGCTCAGACTTGGATTTGGTTATGAAACTCCATATTAAATCTTAACATGGTTAGCTATTGGACTTGGATTTCTTCGATAAATGCAATCAACTAGATTTTAAATTAGATCGTTAATTAGAAATATTTAATTTGTAAAGTTTCTTAGCTAGGTGCCCTCTAATGTGACAGGATACATCCATGAAACCACCGAAATAAACGAAAAAGTGCCCAAAATGTGACCAAGTCGACACTTAGTCACGTGTGCAAACGTCCTTTCGAAATGCACATTTCGAGACACTTAGTCCACAAGTCAAAAAGTGACTCCTTCGTGTTTCCCGCGGCGAAGACGACGGTCACCGACAAGGCATAAGCATGGTGGGCGAGTTTTGATTGAGGGGCACTTTGGTCATTTGAAAGAAACTTTTGCCCTTTTCATTTTTCATTTGAAGGAGCTCATCTTCTTAAATAAAGGTCATTTAGATAATTTCAATTCTCAAAGAAAAAAATAACCATTTCCGGTACATTCTTGTTGCTTGAATTACCCAAGACGACTTGGTAGAACAAGTGAGTCAATTGCCAACTAAGTGGTGTTCTATCAACCAGATATAATGTTCCCTAGTTCAACGAACTATTAACAAGATGTGGGTCTGGTTTTAATAATTCATTGAGGGTATAAAAATTCACATAATTTTTTGGCCGTTGATTTTGAGTTCTTTTGTGAGCAAATGAACATATTAATATATATATATGGAAATGGCTTATCCTCCTAGATGAGTTCATCACGACCTCTCAGATTCAGGTGGGGAAGACGCTCACGTAAATCCCAGACATTGCACAGGAAGTCCATGAGACTTAAGAGTGACCTCCTCTGGAACAGGATTTGTAAAACAAGGGGAGGCCCACACCATCTGCCAGTCCAGATCTTCGCCTGCATGATTCACTTCCAAGAGGTAGAGACCCTCAACTCCCATACGCTGCTGATTTCGAGGCACTTGTCCCTGAGAAGACGACCGCAGGTAGAAACAGGCGGAAAGAGCAGGACGTGCGAGTGTTGGCCTTGAGAGTGACCAGAACCATTCTCCCTCATTCCTATTGATGAGCACAGCCGATGAAACCGTCGAGACTATGGCCATGATTTTGTCAACCCATTCTGTGCCAAAACCTAAATGGATCAATGCATTTGCCAAAAACCACCAGCCAACACAGTCGTACGCTTTGCTAAGATCTATTTTAACCATCACTGCCGCGCGTAAACATCAAAAACAGTGGCTCGACCATTAGATAATGAATTGATTTTGTTCTTCCTTCTACGCCCTTTGACTAAGGCACGGAAAAATTGAGAGTTCTGATCTCCTTCCTTAAGCCATTTGCATCTAGACTTCTGCCTCCACGCCTTTTCATCGCACCTCAAAGACTGGTGAACTCTGAGTTGAGCTGACGTTTTCTGGACAGAGCTTCTACGTCCCCCTCCTCCATATCACGCTAGTTGAGCAAAATCTCATTTTGAACTTTCACTATAATTTAGAGGAGATCAACAGCCCCTGACCTGTGCCACCTACGCAGATTCCTTCGGATAATATCAAGTTTCTGAAAGAGCCTGAGCAGTGAGCATCGCATAACCGCTGATGGAGGAGAACCAGCTAGTTCTAATAATATCGATGCAGCCATCCATCTCTTCCCAAAATTGGGGATATATGAAAGGGCGTATTCCTCCATATCAAGTGCTTCTCTGTCTAATCGTCAACAAAAGAGAGTTATGATCAGAGATTGATCGCGGCAGCATGTCCAAAACTACAGTTTACAAATAGTCTTCGGGCCGCGCAGTGAGAGATGTAGCATCGACCAATTCGACTCATCACATTGTTCGCCCCTTCTCTTTTGTTGTTCCAAGAAAACTCCACGAACTTGGAATCCAGTGAGGCAGCCGTCGAAGAGAGATTTCCGGCGGATTGGATCCGATTTGGCAAGTGGCCTAGAACGAGATCTCCTCCTCTCTAGATGGGGGACATGTGGAGTGGAGAAGGCATGCGGTTAGAAAATGCAAGGACGGATCAAAGGCAACGAGAGACAAAATAGGAAGAATGAGGGTTTGCAGTGGAGGTTTCCACAAATGGAGGAGGAAGGTGGGACGCGTGGAAGCTTGGGTGACGTGGAGTGGGGTTCAGCAAGATTGCGAGGACCTTGAGCTGGTGGATGCACGACACGTGGATGGATGTAGAGCTTAGGGTAGAGGCGACTTAGAGTTGACCAAAGAAAAGTGAAGGGGAAGGAAAGGGTATGACGGCGCAGGATCTTCTTTCCACAAATATAGGAAGAGATAGATCTCGGGCTAGCTGGCGAGTGGGACCAAAAGGGAAAGGTGGGACAGGTGGCAACACGTGGAGAAGAGGAGGGCGGATGATTGACACGTGGATAGATGGAGGGCTAGGGTTTAAACAGAAAGAGGAAAGGCAGGAGACTTACCGAAATGGACACCGGCGACTAGGGTCGCACGTTGTAGCACCAGTGGCTTGGGTTTGGCCCTAATGCGTTTCTTCACAACTTTGACTACTTTACCCTCACGAACACAAATGGATGTGAAGCACGTCGACGGCAGAATCATACCGGTCATCGGAAATTGCAGCGGTGGCCAGAAAAATGGCAGCAGCCGCCGGAGAACCCGAGTTCTGGCCGAGTGTAGATCTTTGCCTAGAGACCTCGGATGAACAACAAGATTGACCGAACCCTTCCTTGATCTTGGGCGATCCTTTTTATTGATTTGATGCTGCTGGAATCGGTGGATGCTAAAATTGAAGCTCAGACCCCTTTTTGACGATTTTGATGGGATTGAACCGTGCAATTTTGCTCAAACTTCTTGGGGTTAAGTCAGGCGATAGGTAGAAGATTCCAAGACGTGTAAGAGATGGCCTAAGGCAGATTTCACAGTGAAATCTTAGATCCAACTCTCGGGTTTACACTGAGGGAAAGAACTAGATTCTTAGCCAAACTCTACTCTAGAACATTCCCAACATGTTGCTTGTAATCAACTAAGGATCTCAAAGACTAATCTTGTTGAATGTCGTTATTGAAGAAGCTGATTTCTCTAACTCCTTCAATCTTCCCGAACGAGACTCGGCCTCTGAACCCTTGAAGAAGGGGAATGCGCCGCAAAGGAGGGGACGCGAAGAGGAGAGGGAGAGCACCACTGCGGGAGAGGGGAGGCATGCGAGAGGGAGAGGGGAACTCGAGAGGAGAGAAAAAAATCATGAAAATGAATTCTCTATTCCAAAATTACATCCCAATTACAAAGTGCAAAAAACTTAAATACTACCTACAGTGACTCGGTTCACAGATGGATCGAACCGGTTCACGCTCAACTAAATCAAAGAAATAAATCAACTCGAGACACAATACATCTTGGTATATACAATTTGAATTAAAAGAACTAAAGCAAATAATCAAAAGTAATTTGGGCAAGACGCCCACAAATCTCTGAATCACCCTTGAGCCTTGCGAGCTCAAGGTGCGGACCTCGTCTGGGTTGCCGCCTAGACTTTGGACTTTTGAAGCACCTTGCTAAACCTGGTTGGTTTAGCCCATTTGCCTAGGCTCGATCCTAGACTACCTCATTTGACCCGTGCATAGGTTTGACTTCTCTAGACCGGTGAGTCCTAAATTTGGCTCAGTTAAGCCTTTGAGGAATATCCTTTATTTGCTCGCACTTGGACCTAGTTGCTCCTCCCGCTGCAACTTTTTCAAGTGCCAAATTAACCTCATCGGGCTTATCCAAATCCTGCTGTAGTGCTTAAAACCACATGGTCGTGGGTCTGTGCCCACGCCGGCTGGTCTCGGCCTGCCCTGTGCCTATTGGGTTCGGTCCTAGAGTATGGTCCGTAACACTGGCTTTGCTATAGCCCTTCAGCCGGTGGTCTAAAATCCGTGCAACTTCTCTTCAAACTGCACACTCACACTAGGTGTTGTCCTAGTGGAGACAGACCTAGCTGGGTCCTCACCGTCCTTGTGAAAAGGTTTGAGGAAACTCACGTGAAATATAGGGTGTGACTTGATCCTTGTGGGCAGCTCTAACATGTAGGCTAAGTTTCCAACTTTCCTTAGCAATTTGAAGGGGCCATCATACCTTGAAACTAGGCCAGGATGCACCACCTTGCTGCTCACTTTCATCCAAATATGAGGAGTTAGCTTCAGCAGAATTATATCTCATTAGTTGAACTCCAAGGGTCGTCGCTTCTTATCGGTGGCCTTTTCCATTCGTTTTATGGCTTTGGCTAAGCAGTCCCGAGCTTCTACCATAGCCTCTTGCCTGTCTTGAAGCATCTTCATTGCCACAGGACATTTTCCTGAACTTAAAATGCTTAAGTCAGTCGAAGTGATAGGATGCCCATACCAAAGAGGAGGACAAAGTCACAGTTGCAACGATATGTCTGCAAAGCGACGCCAAGTTGTGGTGGCGGACCCAGTTGGAAGAGGATAATCACGCCGGTAAGGCACCTATGTCCACTTGGGCGGAGATGAAGCAGGAACTTACACATCACTTCCTGTCGTAGAACGTTGCATGGATTGCGCGGGAAGGTCAGCGACGTCTCAGGCAGACCGGCTCTATTTGGGACTATGTCAAGGCATTCTCGTCATTGATGCTTGACATAAAGACTACGGCGGAAGAAGACAAACTCTTTTACTTTATGAGTGGTCTTCAACCGTGGGCTTAGACAAAAATCCGTCGGCAAGAGGTGAAAGACTGCCTTCTGCTTTGACGGTGACCAACCGTCTCTTAGATTTTCGTGCTCAGTTAAGTGGCGAATATTCTAAGAATCGGCCACAGAAGCAGCACAAGTTGCTAAAGTCGAAAGATGGTGGTAAGAAGGAGGAGGGCTATAGAGACATACCCTCTGAATCTTCAAGTTACTCCAAGTGTTTCATTTGCAAAGGCCCTCATTGCGCATGAGATTGCCCACAGAAGAAGGAGATGAATGCAATTGTTCAGGAACCGAATGATGAGTCTCAAGCACTCACCGTTGCGGCCCTAGCGCGCATGAACCCCCTTCAACGGGTGAACACTTTGCGCCAGCCTCCTAAGGACACGACTCTAGGTCCTCGGTTGCTGTATGTTGAGGTCCGGTTGAACGAAGTCCCTACTCATGCCTTGGTGGATACAAGGGCAACCCACAATTTTGTGGCTAGCCGCCTGGTGGAGCATTTCGGCCATGTGGTAAAACCGAATGCAAGCCTTGTGAAGGCCATCAATGCAGTCCATTCAGTGACGGATGGTGACGCAAATTTTCGAAGTTCTTCACCTATACGGCGTAAGTCCTTACTCTTAGACTTACTAGCCTATCACCACCCATATGAGATCTTAAGGAACAAAGGGACAACCAGGCTTTGCCTCAACTCAAGGACTTAGTCCTTTTTCTTCATGCAAACACTTTACAAAGACTCAAAGTATACAACGACCATTATCACCGTACATCGTTTGGCTCAGTTTAAATACTTGGCCAGAGCATTTGAGTTTCAAGCAATAGGCGGCAACACAATCACACTGATATTTGAATTCAAAGCCATGGCACCATGACCGTCCCGCCGAAGTTCAAAATCAAACTTAGGCACCACGACCATCCCACGTACACCATGGAATCCGGAAATAATCAGGCTAACAATAGGCAGCAACTTACGGACGGGGTTTCAATGGTCAAATCAACTCTGTTTACCGTGAAAGTTAGATATGTTATATAATTTTTAATTACAAACGCAATGGTATATGACTCGCCTGAAAAACTTCGGGTGGTTCACCAGAAACAACCCTTTTCTCAGGCGGATCTGCGGTGGCTACGTCTGAGCGGCAGTGGCAGAAATAGTCAAATTTGTCTTCCGATTTGGGTGCCCTACTATGCTCTAATTTTCATGAAATTTGAGTATGTTAGAGAGGATGACAGGAGCTTTCTGAGCTATGGCATGCCTTAAAACTCTTGTTGGATCTATGAGAATTGATCTATGATCAGGGATATGTTTTGCCGCACTCCTTCAGAAAATTGAGACCTTCTTCTCCTCGCGTCTTTTCACCTCCCTTCCGCAAGTTGCCTCCTTTTCCTTCTTTCTCTTTCCTCGTTCCACAGCCATCCTTCAAAAGCTCAGATCTTCAAAATAGATGTAGAACGCCTTATCCTATTGATGATATTCCTTAGGAAAACCAGAATTTAGGCGATTGTTCAAGATGAACAATCAGATGCTTCCTTCTTCCTTTGGAGACACCCGCAATAGGATCTCCTTCTTCACTCAATGCCGCCTCTTCATTCCAAGTTAGGCAAGATGAACTCGAATGCAAGGCTGAAAGAAACGTTGATGTTGTGAACAAGGTGAAATCGAGAACACCTCCGCTAAGTCTTAGAAAGTTAGAAAACTTAGTTTTAGGATGAGATCTTGCCAGATGTCAAGGTTTAAGACGATGTTGGCCAGAACCACAGGCTGAACACCTTCTTCAACCCCTTATAGTACAAACACCTCTCAAAACATTCGTTCAGAAGGTGAAGGCACAACTGCCTATCCAAGGACTCACTGGCTCGGGTACGACAGATCTTCGTTGTTAATGGCTACTCGTGGAAGAGAGGAGAGAAATTGCGTGGAGAAGAAGGTCTCGATTTTCTGAAGGAGTGCGGCAAAACATATTTCTGATCATAGATAAATTCTCAAAGATCCAACAAGAGTTTCAAGACGTGACATAGCTCGTTGGAAAACTCTCGTCATCCTCTCTAACATACTCAAATTTCGTGAAGATCAGAGCACGAAAAGACACCCAAACATAAAGAGAAAGCTGACTGTTTTTGCAGCCGCAGGTCCACCTGAGAATAGGGCTGTTTCCGGCGATCCAACAGAAGTATTATGGCGAATCATACACTGCTGGATTCGTAATAAAACTCTGTTTGAAAGCCACCGCAACTCCAATTTTCATGGTAAATGGAGTTGATTTGACCATCAAAACACCGTTTGAAAGTTGCTGCCCGTCGTTGGCCTGATTACCAGATTCCATGGTGTAGTTCAAAATTCTGGGCAGCTTTTCGACCAGTTCGTGTCTATGGGTGACTAATCCCTAAACTACCCCTGCTGTGCATTAATTTCCCTCGATTAATTAATATTTCCCAAGCATATTTTGGTCCAAGATGAATTGCACAAACCCTATTGCATCATATTGAAGAGGAGCCCTCACGCGCTAAGGGAGGAAGGTTCTTGGTGCTGTCTAGCCCTTCCAAATCCAATCCCAACACTTTTGTAAGGTTGGATTTGCAGCTGATCTCGAGGTGGACAGGTGGCAACTTGTAGGGAGAGGAGCCCAACAGCTAAGGCAACGGATTTGGAAGGCGTCACACGAAGAAGGAAAAGTACGCCACCTCACCCGGTCCCTAAAAGGAATGAGCGGCTCTTGCTTTATCCGTTCCTATTATCTTGGAAGGAGATCCCACGGGCCTAGGTTCATTAAACCTGGACCAATTCGGATAAGGAAGGAGCTAAGTGGCGACATCCTAGAGTGCCACGTGGAGGAGGATCAGCTCGCATAATCAAAGGAGATCAACTTTCCTAAATCGTCTCCAACGATTAAGGTAAGGAACAACTAGCCGGCTGGGTGCATTAAAGCTAGTCAACTTCCACCTGACGCAAAGAGATTTGGCGAGATCCTTGGAGATCAACCTCAGTCGAATTTGGAAGATACCACCACCATCTTAGGAAGGAGATCCACATCCACATTTGGATGCTCTCATCCCTAGCTCGCGTGAAGGAAGAAGCAACATCATTGGAGATCTCGAGTACCAGTTGAGAAGCTGAGGTGAAGAAGGGGCACCAACCGGAATCCGATCAACATACTTTGCCGGAGCTTCAACCCTTCGTCGGGAGAGAAGGAATCACATTCGTCCGGTGAGATCGATGATAGCCTCCCCCAATCGACACGTTGTTCTACTCTTGGGGTTGATTGAAAATCCGGTGAAGATAACCACTTCTTTCTTAAGTTCTTTCTTTGATAGATCAGTGATATGCGTTGTATCTTTTGATTCTATTCAAAAGGAGACCGCTGACCGAATCTTGAAAAAAGCGGAATACTACTATTGCTGGTTTCTCATCTTCGATGAGCACGTGGAGGCCCCAAGCGTGGCCTTGGGAGGTATATTTCGGTTCACCCTATAGAACCATGGGCTGGGTGTTTTTGTTTCAAGTCGTCTTCGGACAAAGTGATTGGCTGGGGTCCCTCTAAGGCTGTGGGTTGAGGACACGATTCCTGGATCACTAAGCCTACCTAGGGTTAAGGGTGTAGTTTGGACGGATAGTGATTGCATGACAGGATGGTTTGGTGAATAGAATGTGTGTTGAGTGAGGAGCGAATCTCATGTATGCTATGGTTGTATTAAGCCTCACCTACATTCTATCCTCTTGTAGTATGTTCAAGCTGGGTTTGGGAAAGACACAATTGTACTCACTTGACCTATTTTAAGCCGGGGTGACTGTCTGGCGGGAACCATCATTTGTATTAACATTCAAACCCTATTTGGAACAACCTCCTCGTAGATCTTGGAGAGGGATCAGCATTGGCTTCTTGTGATTCTTCGACCGCATCGGGGTCCGATCCTACCAGTTGGTATCAGAGCCGTAGGAGAAATTCTTGTTGCTGATTTGCTGCTTAGAGACCATTGGAGGACAACCGGTATTCATCTTGACAGTCCGGTAGATTCGGCACACATTGTGGCAGATTTTGATTCGGTTTTCTTGCAGTTTTGAGACAGCTTAGTAGTAGATTTCTTGGGAGTTTTATTTCAGTTGTTAGTAGCATTTTCTAGTAGCATTTTCTAGCAGACTTGCACTTGATTTTAGTTCGGCATTAGCAGCCCTTTTGTTTGGTTCAGTTTTCTTTGTGTGAGTAGCGATGGCCCCACGAATGGGTAAAACCATGGAACTTGAGACCCAAGAGGTGGATGGTGAACACATAGTTGCGGAAGAGACCCGGGTAGTTGAGCAAGGTGCTTCCTCAGGCACCAACTCCAAGCTGGACCTAATCCAAAGCCAGCTAGCCAGAACGACCCAATCCATTGCCCAACTAGATGGCCGGCTAAACACATTGGAGAAAAGAAAAGATCCACCCCGTTCTCATACCTCATCCTACTATCGTAGGAATGCCCCCATGGGAGCAGTGAGTGAGGCTTTCTTAGATGATGCTAGGAGGGCTAGCCAACAAGGCAACGAGGTAGTTCCACCACCATGAGCTCAAACCCATATCCCCCAAAATCAGCCTCCTAACCAACGCCAAATTGACCACCCTCAGTTGACCAATGGAGGAACCTAACCTGGGGAAGTAATCCATATTGGGGAGAGAGCCAAGGGAAACAGTGGGAGACCTACACCGGAGGACATAAGGAGAGCCTTCCTAAAGATGAGGCAAAATCAAGAAAGGAAACACCATGAGGGGCAAAATCTGAACATGGGGCAACACCATGAAGAACCGAGAAGAGAACACGAGCATAGGTCCATGCATTCCATGTCTTTGGGCGAATTTGAGGAAGAATTAGATCGTGAAATTGATATGTTGCAGGGCCAAAGGGGAGGACAACACCATGTTGGTTTCAACCAAGGACGGAGGGGCCGAAATCATGACGAGCCACGACTCACTATGCCCAAGATGAATTTCCCTAAGTTCAGTGGGAAGAGGCCACATGAATGGATATATAAAGCTAAGCAGTACTTTGTTTGCCAA
The DNA here is from genome assembly GCA_011799765.1 of Nymphaea thermarum. Lineage (NCBI taxonomy): Eukaryota > Viridiplantae > Streptophyta > Magnoliopsida > Nymphaeales > Nymphaeaceae > Nymphaea > Nymphaea thermarum. The sequence continues at coordinate 56,677 of JAANDH010000072.1, forward strand.
AACATCACAGAGGGCCAAAAAGTTATGATGGCAAAAATGTACTTCGAGGAGGATGCCATACAATGGTATTGTTGGTGGAAAGACATAAACGAGAACGTCCCTTGGAACAAATTCAAGGATGACCGACTATTATGATTTGGTGATACTTCTTTTGTCAATCATCAAATAGAGCTTCGAAAACTTAGTCAAACATCTATGGTACAAGAGTACTAAAGTCGATTCAAGACTCTTTCGAGTATAGTAAGGAATAGAGAGGAGGAGACTATGATTGGGCACTTCATTGGGGGCCTCAAAGAAGATATACAAATAGAGATGCTCACCGACCCACCTACGGAATCGCAAAAATGTTTTGCTTTGGCTCGAAAGATTGAGGAGAAGCTACATAGAAAAGAAGTCCTTAAAAAGTCTTCTAAACCGGGGAATTCATTCAGATTGAAACCCAACTTCGCCAAGCCATCTCAAAACTTCAAAAAGGTGGAGTACAGGCCAGCTTTTCGTAATAACATTCCTATCAAACATATCACTAGCCAAGAGAGAGAGGAAAGGATTAAAAAGGGGCTGTACTTCAATTGTTAAGAGAAGTGGCATGCTGAGCATAAGTGTAAACATTTTCAGCTTTATGAATTAATTGATAGTGATGAGGAAGTAGAGGATGAAGAGGATACCGAGGGCATCGAAGTAGCCAAGGTAGAAGAAGAGGCTGAGCAAGATGATGAGGGTTTGTGTCATGCGCTCACCAATAATGGGCCTAATGATATGAAAGTTCTGGGGAGGATCAATAACAAACGAGTGATAGTTCTACTTGATACCGGAGCCACACATAACTTCATCAATTCAAAGTTGGATCATCTAGTTGAGGGCAAGACGACTTTGCAAGCTTCTTTCAATGTCATGATAGAGAATGGTTCGATGCAATGAGATTTGCAAAGACGTGAACTTGGTGATGCGAAGGATTCCTTTCAAAGTGAATTTATACATTCTCCCAATAGGAGGTGTGGATGTGGTTCTTGGAATCCAATGGATGAGGACATTGGGTAAAATATCATGGGACTTTGACAATATGACTATGACATCTCCTAAGGAGGGTGGAGGTGAAGTCACCCACGAGGTGATCAAACCAAACGTGGACCCTAAACCGGCTCTAAAGGCACTCATTGCTAATCAGCCTGCGTATTGGTTAGTGTCCATGGTGAAGGACATTGCACCAACCAAAATCAGTGTTGAGGAAATTCCCGTGATTATTCAGTGTGTGTTGGATCAGTTTTCTACAGTCTTTGCGGAGCCTAAGAACTTACCTCCTACACGATCTTATGACCATAGTATCACCTTGACTAGAGGGGCAGAGGCCATCAATGTGAGGTCAAATCAATATGCATATAGCCAAAAAGCCGAAATTGACAAGTTGGTCAAGGAAATGCTCAACAGTGGGGTTATTAGGCCAAGCAGTAGTCCATTTTCTTCGCTAGTCTTGTTAGTCAAGAAGAAGGATGGTAGTTGGAGATTTTGTGTTCACTATCGTGCCCTCAATGAGGTCACAGTCAAAGATAAGCATCCTATTCCAGTCCTAGATGAGTTATTGGATGAGTTGGCTGGAGCTTCTTATTGTTCAAAGATGGACTTGAGAGCCGGCTACCACCAAATACGCATGCGAGAAGAGGATATCCATAAAACGGCTTTCTACACCCATGATGGACATTACAAATTCCTCGTAATGGCATTCAGATTGACCAATGCACCTGCCACATTTCAGAGGTGCATGAATGATCTCTTTAGGAGTTATCTTCGGGAATATGTGTTGGTGTTCTTCGATGATATACTAGTATAGCCCAACACTAGAGATGCATGCAAAACACTTAGACCCCATCCTTACCATCTTGTGGGACAACCAGCTGTATGCTAAGATGTCTAAGTGCACCTTTGGCTAGACGTCAGTGGGATACTTGGGACACATCGTGTCCAAGAATGGAGTTAGAGCAGAGCCAGAGATACTTGTGGCAATCGAGCAGTGGCCCTTACCCAAAGATCCGAAGGGTCTACGTGGCTTTTTGGGACTTACCGGTTATTATAGGCGCTTTATCAAAGGTTATGGGTAAATAGCAACACTGTTGACCTATATGTTGAAGAAAGGGTCATTCCACTGGTCTGAAAAAGTCAAGGGAGGCCTTCAACTGAAGACAACACTTATGATTGCACCATGTTGACCTTGCCAGACTTTGAGAAGGAGTTTGCGATTGAGACAGATGCTAGCAATGTAGGAGTTTGGGCTGTTTTAAGCAAAGAGGGGCATCCGATTGCCTATATGTCCAAAGCCCTTACCAAATGGGCCAAGCCTCTCTCTACCTATGAGAAAGAACTCCTTGCTATAGTGCTAGTTGTGGACAAATGGCGTCCTTACTTATTGGGAAGAAAGTTTGTGGTTAAGAGCAACCACAACAATTTAAAGTACATGGTGAACCAACATGTTACCACTCCTATCCAATAACGATGGCCCTTTAAGTTGTTGGGATATGACTTCACCATTGAATACAAAAGGAGGTCCAGAGAACACAGCGGCAGATTCTCTATCACGTTTGGGTGAGCACATGTTATTGACACTTTTCGTTGTGAGAACGAATCTATGGGATTAGATCACGTTAGATCAAGATGCTAAGGATAGCACTAAGCTGCTAAAGACATCCATCACATAGAACCCAGGATCCATTCCCAACTACACAATGCGTGGAAAACTCTTATGCCACAAGGGCCAGGTTGTGATACCCAAGCAGTCAAACTTGGGGAACGAACTGATTAGACACTTTCACGAATCGGCCACATCTAGTCATGAGGGAGTGACCAAGACCATAGGCTGTTCTATAATAAGGGGCAGAAATACATAGAGTTCAATGTAGGTGACTACATATGGCTGAAGCGACTTCCCTTCAAGAGAAAATCTTTATTGGGGCAATCATATTCTAAGCTCATTCCCAAGTACTATGGTCCATACCAAGTGCTTCAACGTGTCGGGAAGGTTGCATATCGTATAGCTCTACCACCGGCTGCCCTAGTTCATCCCGTATTCCATGTGACTCGGTTAAAGCCACATCATGGACCTCTTCCAGGACGTGTGGAGCACATTCCAGACCAACAACCTACCCCATATCAAATCATTAAATACTAGTATGCTTTGAGAGATGGTAGGCAACGTCATGAGGTGTTGATTGAATAGGAAGGACCAGATGGTGGGACATCTTGGGAGGAGTTGAATCATATCTGCCTCCATTTTTCCGAATCACGAGCTTGGGGACAAGCTCAATCTGAGGAGGGTGGGGTTGATACAAACCTACCTAGAGCCCATACATAAGGGTGGGCGTCGGGCAGGGCCACTGTCGGGTACCCGATACCCGGATCCAGGCCAGGAAAATAACGGGTCCCGAGCCAGATGACGTGGCCCGGGTCGGCCCGGCCCGCTCCCCTCCCTCTCTACCCCCGTCTCCCGCTTCACCTCCCCCTCCATCGAGCACTCCCCCACCCCCTCCGTCTCCGTCTCCCCTCCCCCGTTCCCCCTCCAGCACTCCCCCTCCCCCTTCGTCTCCCTCTCCCACTTTGGCCCGTCTCCCTCTCTCCCTTTCCGTCTCCCCTTCCCCGCTCCCCTCACCCTCTATCACTCGCTCCCCCTTCCCCCTCCGTCTCTCGTCTCCCATCTCCCCCTCCCCCTCAAACGGGCTTGGCCGGGTTGGACCCGGGCCAAGATCTGGGATATCTGGCCGGGCTTGGGCCCGTACTTTGGGCCAAGCGGGCCGACCAGGGCTAAGTCTTAGCCGGGCCCGATGCCCACCCCTACCCGTACTTCCCACGTAAGTACCTCCGCCGAAGGCGCTTTATCTTATTGTGAGGCTAACTTTCTTGTTTATGAGTTTGACGAAGAGAATGCAAGATCAACTTCGAAGGAGGGTGAAAAGCCTAGGGAGGTTAAGATTTATAGTACCTCTCTAGCACCGCCGGCTAAGGCATTTCCGAGCGGAGTCAATAATTTTCTTGGGAATACCACTGCCGAAGACCAATCTAAAAGAAATCCGACTGCCAAGTAGGGCTTGGCCGGGGCGTCGGGCTGGGCCGCCGTCTGGTCGGCCCGGCGCGGCCCGATTGGGCGCAGGCCTGGGCCCGGGCCCAAAAGGTTGGCCTGGTAGTTGTCCCGGCGGCGGCCCGACCGGCCAGACTCCCGGCCTCCCCCAGACCCCTTCCCGCTCCCCCTCTCCTTCCCGTCTCCCTCCTCCTCTCCCCTTCTCCTCCTCCAGCCTCGTCTCCCTCCTCCTCTCCCCCTCTCCTCCTCCAGCCTCCTCTCCTTCTCCCTCTCCCTCCTCCAGCGATGGCATCCCTCCTCCTCTCTCCTCCAGTGGCGGTGATGGCAACACAGACAAGCATCCCTCTTTCTCCTCCTCTCTGTTCCCCCTCTCCCTCTTTCGCCTCCTTTCTGTTCCCCCTTTCCCTACCGCTCCCCTCTCCCTCTTTCTTCTCCTCTCCGCTCCCCCTTTCCCTACCCTACTGAAGTTCGGTGAGGGGCCTGCGTGGGACGGCTCCTGTGCTGCCCGCCGCAGTCATTGACGGGCCAAACGGGCCGGGCCTCACTTTGGGTGGACAGGCCCAGTACCCGGCCCGGCAATATTACGGGCCGGGCCTGGGCCGGGCTTCAGGCCCGATACCCACCCCTATTGCCAAGCTGCCCTTTGAACTGTATCTTCGAAGGACCGAGTGCTTGCAACTGCCAGTTTGTCCTCAAGACGGCTCTGATACCAATTGCTATGACCCGATCGGTGGTGACTAGAAAAGTCGCACCAATCTGGAATTCTATTCCCAAGATCTACTTTGGGAAACCAAAAACCCTAAGTAAATTAATACAAAATCTACCCAGCCGGACAGGACCCCGTCGCAAACCCAATAGGAAAGTGAGTATAAGTCGGGGATTCCCAAGAACCTAACTAGGCCGATCCTACTACAAAAGAACTAAGGAGGGTGTAAGGTTGTACAAGCGCGAAATGATACAAGAATATTCTTACACTCACTCAACAGACCATGCAAACCACATGCTAACGAACAAACCACGCCCGTTCCCAATAGGTAGGCTACGCCATCTTGCGGTCGTGTCTTTGGCACCTGTGCCTCCGAGGTACCACAATCAAGGACAGTGGCTGTAGCCGAGCTCAATAAAAAATAAATTAAACATGCAAAGACTACCACCCACGAAACTATGAGGGGGATAGAACACGATACCGACCAAGACTAGCTTGGCAATGTTCGCAAGTGGACCCAAGGTGAAAACCGCCCCCCGGGGAATTTCAGCTTCTCAGAGGGAAGACCAACATGGGAAGCCCGCCCGCCGATTGAAGCCAAGGAATGGCTATCGCTTGCAGCTTAGGGACACCGAGAGACGGTGAGGAGTGCCGACCGCTCGTATCGAGGTTGCCGAGGGGGGACCGGGTCTTTGCAACCGCCTGCTGCCGAGGGTCGGAGTGGCACGACCTAGCTAAGGCTGGTTAGGGCTCGGGTTGAATGAGCTCTATGGGTAGGTTCGGTCAAGGGTAAGGGAGGTTAAGAGTAGGTAGGATTGATGAAGAAGGGAGAAGGGGTAGGCACGAAGTGAAGGCAAGTGAGCAAAGGCTAGTACGTGTCCTTGGTCAAGTTGACTACAAGTGGGTTCGGTTGGCCAAGGGATTCAAATTAGGGTTTAGGTAAGGTCGACCTAGATGGGGCCCACTTGGAACACAAGTGGTTGCTAGGGTTTAGGGTATGGAGGATGGTTGGCGGCACCAATAGAGTTTCCTAATTTGGCGGATGGGGTCACACGGTAAGGATCTAGCTAATCGGGTAAGGGGGAATTCGATGATAGGGTTTCCTAAACGGTCGGCCTAGTTGGCACAAGCAGGGCACCTACGGCTTTGGGACTTGGTTGAGCTGATAGTGCTCAGATTTGGTGCACTCCGGATGAGTGACACCTGGCCAAGATGAAAGGCCAAAGTGGATAACGGCTAAGGTTTACCTAACAATAAGATGGAGTGAGCCACACCTTTCGAAATGTGGGAAGGGAAGATTGCGGCTGGATTGTGCGAGTTGGCCAAGGAGTGACGTGGCTGGGGCGAGATCTCCTCTACTTCAGATAGGGGACACGTGGAAAGGCAAGGGGCGAGATCAAAGGGGATTGGCGCCAAGATAGGAAGGAGAGGAGGCCTTGCTGTGTATGTTTCCACAAATGTCGCAAGGGGGAAAACACGTGTAGGACATGCGGACGAGGGAGTGGTGAGGATTGGGACCCGTGAGGAATGACGTGGACTTGGGGTGGGCGGATGAAGGACACGTGGCTGATGGAGGGTCAAGAAAGGGCTGTGGTTAGGGTTGACACGGTGAAATGGGTACGAGAAAGGAAGGTGGAAAAACGGCGCAAGATCACTTTCCTATTTTGTAGGATGTGATAGATCTTGGCTCGCTAGGGACGAGGTTAACCAAATGAGTGAGGTGACTAACTCAGAAGGGAAAGGGCTTGGATGGGTGGCACATTGCGACTTCAAGGGCTGGGATGAAACCAAATGATGAAGTATCTAAGACTTACCAATTTGGGTGCGGCGGCTAAGGAACCTTCTCTTGATGCGCCGGCGGTTAGGGCAAAACCCTAAACAATCCTTTTGACTTTTGACCTCGACACTCCTGTAGCTAAGTTGAGCGCTCAGATTGGAGGAGGGGCAAATTGGTCCCAGTTGCCGGAGGATGCAGCGGTCACCAGAAATATAGCAGCGTTCACCGAAAAATCAAAATTCCGGCTGTCCACTTAACTTTGCTTCGAGAACCCGGCTGGACTCCAAATTTGGTTAGATTAATCTTCTTCCAAGGGTGATTTGCCTAAGACATTTTGCTCGATGGAATCACGTCCGGAGCTATTCCTTTTGATGGTTCTAATGCTGCTGGAATCGTGGACTAAGGGGATGAAGCTGGGGTCCGTTGGAATGATTTTTAATCTTTTTCACCAGCCGATCACCTTCTATCTTCCTTAGGTTGAGCCAAAAGATAGGTAGAAGACCCCAAGGCATGTAAGAGACGTACTAACAGAGATTTCACCGTGAAAACTAAGATCTAACTCTCGGCTATGCCGAGGGAGAGACCTTTCTTCGAGACCGAACTCTTCAATAGTTCAATCCCAATGCACTCCCTGTAGTCTACTAAATATCTCAAGAACTAACCTAATCATAATGTCGCCATTGGAGATGCCCGCTCACACAAGCTTCTTCAATCTTTGCGGACAAAATACGACCTCTCAACTCCAGTGTGGTTCTAGAGAAGGCGCCGTGATCTTCTTGGAGTTATTGTGGGTTAGTACCATGGACAAGAGGGCTGAACCGCCGGAGCACTTGAAGTTCCACTAGCCGTCATTCCTTGGGGTGAGAGGTTAAGGGGAGGCAAGAGATCGAGGAAGGGGAAGGATGAGGCTTCGGTTGGAGAGGGAGGACGCCGCCACCAAGCTTGATGCCGGATTCTTCCTTGGAGGTTCGGAAAAAGGGAGAGGCACCAAAGGCAAAGGGACGCGAGGGGGAGAAGGGATCACCACCACGGGAGAGAGGAGGTGCGCGAGAGGGAGAGGAGAGAGCTCTGGAGGAGAGAGAGTGAAAACTCGAAAACGAGAGTTTCTATTCCAAAAAGCATACAAAATACAATGAGAGAAAAGCTTTTATACATCCTATTGTGACTCGGTTCACAAATGGAATGAACTGGTTCACTTACTACCAAAAGCTTGAATCAAAATGAGACAAAGACCGTCTCGATATTTACAAAGAGAATCTCAAATGCAATAAGCAAATAACATAGGCAAATGGGCAAGACGCCCTTAACCTACTGAACCACCCTTGAACCTTGTGAGTCCAAGGTGGGGACCTCGTTTGGGTTACCGCCCAGACATCAGATTTTGATCCCAATGCCAGACCCGCGTGGCCTAGCCAATTTACCTACGATACTTGGCTTAGATCACCTCTTTGGATCGTTGGTGCCGACCGAAGGACTCTTCCAATCCCGTGGTGAGCGACAGCTCTCCACCATCAAAGGATCATGGTGCAACCTCTCATCTCATCCCCGGAATCACGTTTCTTCATCTTCCGCGCGCGACCACCGATCTACCAAGGTAGGAGGTCTCAGGTGCTTTTATCCAACATCTGGATCTTCTTCCCCGCAAGTTCCACAAGTAAAATAGCTCGTGTACAAGGTGCATTCTCCCCAAACCAGCCGGGAGAATAGAGGCCAGCACGTGCTTGCAAAGGATCACCAAGACATCGGATTCCTATTTTGTTCGCCGGCTCAAACAAAGAACGAAAACGATTATCGGATTCTCGGAAAAAGGCAAGTCCATCCCCCGTTGGTTTGAGCTTTTGGGTTTGATTAAACGAAGGAGAAAGAGTCACCACTCTCTCCCTCAGATCTTCCCTCTTCCTTGGCCAAATGGAGTTTGGGCTTGTCCACAAGTTGGACATCCGATTGCGTACAAGAAGAAGTGAAACCGTGGGCTTGTCACCACGGGTGGAACTTCTTGAGCCGCTGGAAAACAGCCATCAAACGGTGTCAAAACCATAGCTCCGGGCATGATTCTTGCGTTAAATCAATACCCAAGTGATCGCCCGAGGCTAAAGTTTATTTCGGTGTATTTTGGAGTTTATTGGAGTACCCGTTAAGGAGTTTTAGCATCGGCCTGACTTCTCTCTATTCCGTCACCGCTGCTACTATTCTGGCCAGCTACAAGTCACCAGAGAGTTATCCCCGATTTGCCCTTGTATTAAGTGATTATAATATCCATTAATTATCTTGAGTAAGGGTATACTCATCTAGCTAAGCGTTTAGGGTTAAGTTTCCCTAGCCGCCGGTGGCCTAATCCACTTACCTTAGCCGCTAATCCCATAGCGAGCTAGGGCATTCACTTCGCCACCTTCTCCTCATCACCACCGTTCGTTGTGCCACATGTCACGCATCCATCTCTCTCACCAAACCGCGTGATCCACTTGCCATAACGTTCACTTCCCCAACGGGCACACCAATCATTTCATATTGGTAACCGCGCCCTTCTTACCGCATCCACTCCTCATTTGCCGTTTCTAGTGCAATCTCCTTCATTGCGCCACCTTTCCTTGTGCATTACTTCCTTAACACAAGGCCTCGCCCGTTTAGGAATCATTAGCACCAGCCTCCTCCACTTGTCGTAGGTGTAACTGGCGCCTTCCACAAGCGCCCCTCTTAACTCACCTTCCTTTTTTGTCACGTGCCTCTACCCCCACACGCTTCTCTTCGTTTGGTAACCGCCACCATCTTGGCACCCACCTCTTCTTCTCCTTTCCCTAATGGCCACTCGTGGGCAACAGTTCTCTCCTCGAGCGCCACTTGTCTCTTGTTTCCGTTTTGGTCTCTTCCCATCCTCTCGAGATCTTGTAACTTCAGTAGCTAGAAAACCAACGACACTTACCATAACCGTAGCCGCCATCCACCTAAGCCTCCCTTACCTTATCACTTAGTGTCTCACCTTAGCCTCGCACGAGTCAAACCCTAGTCAACCTTCCTCGGTCAACACCCTAGTCCGGACCTAGCCCATCTCGAGCTAGTCCGAACTTAGTCTACCCTAACCCAGACCTAGCGTCATTAGTCCTAGTCGACCATCTTAACTCACTCGGTCCAATCCACCCTTAACCTTGACTTAGCCTACTCGGGTTTTGTCCAACCTAGGTCTGCACCTACCTAAGCCTACTTCTTAACCCCCCTCACTTGTGAGGGAATTTAGAATAGGAAGGCCAGGGACCTACCCCTAACCCTTAGTCACTCACCCGAACCTAGATTGTCTTATCCCGAGTCAAGTGCATCAGCTAGCGTTACCCAGCCAGTCACCTGCGGCCTGGAGGGCCGCCACTCGCCAACCTTCGTCGCCAATGCTCGGCCAGGCGAGCCTTGCAGCGCCAGGTCCCGCCAGTCTTGCCTACGGCCACAGTTGCCACCTCCTTGCATCGGCACCTTGCTCTCGCCTGCAGCAGCTCTCTCTCGGCTGGGCAAGTACCTCCTGCGGTAACCCTCTCCCTCGGCCAGGCGGGCCAGGTGCCTTCACCTGCCGTCTTCGGCACAGCTCGGCAAGATGGGCCGGGCCTTGTCTACCCTATTCCCTCTCGGCCAAGTGGACGAAGACCTCTATCTCCTCAACTCTCATCCTCTCGGTCAGGCGAACCGAGCCATCTCCTCCCCTCTTCATCCGATGCCGAAATACTCTAGGGCACAACTTGCCGCTGGTCTTTCCTTGGGGTCACGTGCAGTCAAGCCGAGATCTCCTCAGCCGGTAACACTCTCCTTCCCCCTTGTAGATATCGGGGTGGTAGTCTTTGCTTTCTTTGTTTTTGTATTTACTGCTTTAGCTCAACACAACCCACCGCTTCCCCGTGTGGTTCCTCTAAGGCCCACAGTCAAAGAACACAACCGCAGGGCAGCTAGCCATCTACTGGGTTATCAGGGTGTAGTTTGCAACGTTAGTTGTGGATTGTATGGTTTGGATGTGTATGTTGAGTAAGTTGTGAGTGAATTGCTGTATCACTCACATTTTGTAAAGCTTGTAAACCTTAGTCTTTGTAGTATGTTATACTTCTCGGGTTGGGAAACTTACTTGTACCTCTATCCTAAGGGTTTTTGCATCGGGGTGTTTGTCCAGCCGGGTAGCTTCTCTGTAATTAATCTTCCTAGGTTTTGGTTTTTGGATCCGCTCCCTAGGTATTAGGATTGTATCGTGGCTAGAATAGGTCAACACCGGGTATAGTCCTGACAGGTTCGGAACTAGGGTAGGGTCCGTAACTGATACGGGTCAACCTTCAAATTGACCTAGAGCGGCCACGGATGTGGCCGAGAGTAGTCACAGAGGGCGAGGTAAGGCCGCCCTTCATTCAGTTCAGACCCGACAACGCCAAGATGACCCAAGCCCGGGTCAAGAGGGAGGAGTGGGAGGCGTAGAGCAACAAGGTCAGATTGAGGTTGAGTTCACGAATAAGCTTGGAGTTGAAGCAGAGGGAGGTGTGGAAGGAAGTGCAACGACTCTAAGCGAGGCTCTTGAAGACCAAGGAGGTGGGTCTAGTCCAGTCCAGGTCAAGTCCAGCCTAGGTCTTGGTCAAAACCCGATCACTTAGGGTCAGCCTAGGGCGAGCCTAGGCAAATCTAGGTCCGAGTCAAGCCCAAGCACGCGGGGGCTAGAGGAGGACCGGTTTTAGGGATGAGACTTTAGGTCTCGTGTTTGCTTTTATGCACTTTTGCTTTGGATTTGGTGTGCGCCATTTGCTTATGCTGAATTGATTGAGTTTTCAGATCCGGATCACTTGTTTAGATCCGTTTTACTTCAACACCTATAAATACTTTGTGTTCAATTGGATCATTATGCAATTAAGAAGATTTTGAGTTATTTGCCAATTTCGTGTCTCTCTCTTCCCCTCGGTTCTCTCCTCTCCCCTTGCGCACTCTCTTCCCCCGCACCCCTTGTCTCCATCTTCTTCGTCTTCCACATTTGGGGAAAAGGCAGCCATTGCCGATTCACCAAGCTTCTCAAAACCAGTGGGCTTTCTTCTCTCCGTGCCTTAACCTCTTCTTCTCATCGCATCCACTTGCCCAAGGACTGACGGCTTGGAAGTCTTTTCTTGCTCCGGCGTGAAGAGGATTCCACGATTTCCCCCATCTTCAAACCGGCAATCAAGGTGCAGCCATCACCCCATCACAAGTGAAGGCTAGAGGCCACATCGTCCACGGGAAGGCTCCTCCTCCTCTAGACAACTATGCGAGAAGAATAATCGACTCCACGGTTTCAAGTTTAGAGGTAAGTACGCTAGATTGAGTGGTGTAATTGTGTAACTTGTTGGATTGATTTGAGTTGAGATTCGTCCAAAGGGAGTCTTGAAACTAGGGCTGTTCAACGAGTCGAGCTACTCGAGCTCGACTCGTTTAACTCGACTCATATGTTTAAACGAGCTGCTTATTTAGTTAAACGAGTCGAGCTCGAGTGGACCAAGCGACTTGTTTAATTAATCAAGTCGAGTTCGAGTTCATTTGAGTGTACTCGTTAAAGCTCGAATCGACTCGATTATTTAGTGAACCGGTTTTTTTATAACCGGTTCATATGAGAAAGCGCCAAAGCGGGAAGAAGTTTAGGGTTTCCTCATTTCCTTTTTTCGTTTTCGTTCTCACTTCTCCCTCTCTAAGCTCTCTCCGACTCTCTCGCCTCTCGGTCTTTCCGACTTTTCCTTCTCTTCTCTTCTCTAGTTCTCCCGTCTGGGAGTCTCCGACATCTACAGGAGGAACCAGTTGTCCGCGGGCCGCGTCCGTGGGCCACTTCAGCCTTCAAGGTCAGCCGGCTGCTCCGCCTTCAGCTCAAGGTGAGGTCTTCCACTTCTCAGTCTCCAGTTCTGTCACCCTAGTTCTCCCATCTTGAACATGTAGTTGATAGACTTAGTATATCTATCTTCGCGTGCATGTAAATGTAGTTTGTTGATGTTATGTAGTTATTTTTGGGGATTCATTTATGATAAGAATATGGGTGTTATGTAGATAGGTTTTATGTTTCTTTTAAGAGTTAAAGGAATAATCTCGACGGATCTTTCACCCAAAACCGTGAACAGGATCGGCTGTTGTTGTAGTTGATTTTCTAGCGATTTCATCTGTTTTTTACCCCATTTCTTGTTGGATTCCTAACACAGTTGTGATCCAGTGTATAACAACTGATTTGAATGTTAACACATCATCTTTAGACTGGATTTTGCAAGAAATTGCAGTGTTTTGTGTAGTTCTTCTGTCAACATAGAAAGTTATGGCTTCGCCCAATTTTTGGTGCTTACAGAAAAAGGTGTACTTTATGTTTCTTTGTATATTTCTTTAAAGAAGGTGTAGTGTATTTGCTTGTACTGGAAATGCTAGCTAATTGTATTTGCTCATTCTTGAAAGGTTTTCATTGTTGCATATCTTGCCTGGAAATGATAGCTAATTGTATTTGCTCATTCTTGAAAGGTGTTCATTGTTGCATTTCTTGCCAGCGGGTCAATTGGAGTTCGACATTGTACTTTAGTTTTCAGATCCTTCATGTTTGTTTCCGAAGAATGATTTAATCTTATGCTGATAGTCTTTTAGGCGAGGAAAAATGGGGAAAATCCTTATCGGCAGTTTGACTAGTATGCCCAGCATCCTACATGGTACAAGAAAACGGCACATCTGCAAATGCTTTGAGTCATTGAGAGAGCATCTGACAGGTAGGAATTGATTTAAAGAACTGGGTTTCTCTTAAAGCTGCATTGTGAGTTGTTGAACTGCTTAAAATTCATGAGAAAGATCACAAGCACACTTAAAGTTTGGTTCATGAGTTAGTAAGGAACATTCTTATGTATTAGAAGCATCACCAAGGTGTTTTCTGCAAGCATTTTTTTTGTTCTTGTCCTGCTGCTGTTGAAATTTATCTGTCTTCTTTTAGGTAGTGGTAATAGATCTTGACTATAATCGAATCTCAACAACGGAAGAAATACCATCTATTCCAGAGCCTGAATTAAGCTTTCTTTCGTGGTGAAATCATGAAACTCTTATATCCAAATGTGATTGAAATAGATCTGATAAAAGGGAATGGAGAAGGTACATTTGGTTGTTCCCTTAGAGGTGTCAACAAACCTTGGATCAAGGATCATGACCTTCAATTGAGGTATTGAACTTCCAGAGAGGTTTAAGTCAATATCTTCGCCAAAAGCTTTTGCTAATCCAAATTTGTACTTTCTTCTTAATAAGCTTCGAATTGCAGAACCATAAGTTGGAGGGGGTGCGGTGTTATTCTTTTAATTTCTTTATATATATATATATTCTTTTTTTCTTTAGTCTTTTATTATTTTATTATTTATTTTATTGCTAATGACTGTTTTATCAAATAACAAACAGGCCTTAGCTACTACTTTGACTAGTTAAATGGCTAGGTTCTAGCAATTGGACCAGGCAATGGCTAGCCATCTTTTCAACCTGTATGTAAAGGGGATTGGGTTCCCTTCACAACTTGTAGAGATTTTTTTCTCCTTTTCAGACCAGTTTGTCTGATATCTGTTCCGTGTTTGTTCTCCATGTGCTCATTGTGTGTTTTTTGCACATTCAACCATTGCTTTCTCCCTTCACCCTTGTTCATTTTCATGAAGAATTACTAGTTATCGAGCTTGTGGAACTCTCATTTCGAAAGGGTTATATCAGTTTTGACTGAATTTAAAGACAATATTATAGTTTCTTTTATGTCTATGTAGGTCTGGACTCCGAAATTATCTCATTATTTTATTGTTTCTAACTTTTCCCTATTATGTGGTGATATGTTGAGCCATGTTAGTTTTATTAAGATGTTTTCTTCAGAATTTTGGTGACTAGTAATTCCATTTCATCAATGTTGGGTTGAGTGATGGATTTGTCTTTTCTCCTTGATCAACATATCCTTTTTGATGCCTTTCTAGGCTGATTTTACGATTCCTTGCAACCATTTTAAGCGGCTACTGCAACTTTCTAGTATGCCTTATGACTTATTTACTCTTTGATGGTTTACCTATTCCATGTTCAAGCTTTAGGTCATGAAAAGAGGTCTTTACAGTACTGTTAGTACACATCTTTCTAACAAGAAAATACAGCTGTAAATGTCTTCAACTCACAGGCATTTCTAAAGAAATGATCTCGCATGACTAATCTACCTCCAGATCCAATGGTGAGATCAGAAATATGTTTGCAGACCAATATCAGTTTTTTCATGTCGATGACCATGCATATCATGCTTCTGTATTGATATTGATTTTTCCTTTCAGTTTACAGCTAATGCAGTTTCTAGATTCCCAAGATTTTCTTGATTTTTTGGAGAGGTGTACTCACTCTGATGAGAATAGCAACAATCTTCTTGACAAGTTGCAAGGTGCAGTTGGGAGAGGCCAGAACCCTTCCTCTATTCTTCCCATGATTTCAGCTGAGCTTGAAACACTAACAATAGCTTGAAAAAGATTCAACTAAGAATTAGAACAGTAAGAGAAACCCAGTTCTCTGCTAGTTTCTGCTCATTTTCACTTCTTAATAGCAGTGTGTGATGAATCAGTTCTCGTTGTATCTTTGTGCACTATAACCACCAACTTCGTTGAGTGGCTGCCTTAGATTGTGAGATGGTTGGAGGGGGGAGCGATGGAACATTGGATCTTTATGCAAGGAATTTGTCTTGTTGACGAAGTCAAAGAAGTGCTTTTTCTGGCCTATGTCCAACATGAGATTGCTGTCTCAGATTACAGGTACTGGCGTACTGCATGTCTTTTGTTAGGGCAGCTGAATGTTTGGTTTCTATGAACTGATTGATAAAGTTTGTATTTTTCAGAAGTGAAATTACAGGAATTACAGAAGCTGATTTTGCGAATGCATTGCCACTAAGTCAAGTAAGAAATATCATTGGAAGTATCTTATAGAATGGAGAATCAATAGGCAGGGTCCACCTAAATGGTGGCAGTGCGAGGGCTCTTGTTGGTCGTGTTAGATGTCTTAGTTGTCCTGAGATGCACTATCCTGTCCATTTGATCATTGTTGATTTCTAATTTTTGCTTTTAACGTTCTCTACAAATGTAATATTCAGATTACCATAATGGCCCTGGGGCTTGTTAGAACATTTTTATTATCCCATCTTCAACTAGCTTCTACTACCAAAATTTATGATTAGTTGATGATCAAGCCTAAGAGGTGTTATTACTAAATCCTCATGCCCCTATTTTCATTTTTGTTCAAGCTTTCTGCACTTACTGTCTACGTGGTCACTGGTAACGAGTAAATAGAGCTAATTGAGCTTAATCGAGCTCGAGCTCAACAATTGAGTAAACGAGCTTATCGAGTTTAACCGAGCTCGAGCTCAACAATTGAGTAAACGAGCTTATCGAGTTTAATCGAGCTCGAGCTCAACAAGTAAGGATGAGTTTTAAACGAGCTTATCGAGCTGAATCGAGTCGAGTTCGAGCCAGGAAACTCGAGCTATATTCCAGTTCGAGCTCGAGTCTTACTTAGTCGAGCTGAGTTCCAGATGACCGAGCTCGGGCTCGACTCGGCTCGTGTTCAGCCCTACTTGAAACCCTCTCGGTTCCAGCCGTGAGAATCAATACTTTCCGTTGGTAGAAACCCCTCCCAAATCCTTTTTTACGAGTCACAAAGAATCCCCTTGACTGCTCATGCTTTCCCTCAAAGTTTGAAGCGATTTCAATCGTTGTTTGAGCATCAAAATCCCATCTATCACTCTCGATTTTAGCCTGAATCCTTGCCGGAAAAATCAGAAAAGAAAAGTGAAAAGAAAGAAAGAAAAAAGGGCGAGAAAGGAAAGAAAAAGAAAAGAAAAATAAGCCGCCCAAGAAAGATTGAAAAATAGTGAAAAACCGGCAAGCTTGAGTTAGATCGGGCATTCCGGCAACCATTTGGGAATTTCCGGTGAACATTTGGGGCATCCAGCCAAGGAACCAAGGCCAACTCGAGCTGCACTAAGGAATCTCCGAGGATCTTGCCTATATTTGGGGAATTCGTGTGGATTGTTGGAGGAACTCCTAAGTGTTTATACTTAGCCGCCGGTGCATTTGGAGCTTTCTGGTCGTCCCTCCTATTTTCGAGGTAAGTTGATATATCGTTTGGGCCTTTCGCCATCTCCACCATCCATCTAGGCCATGTGGCAAGCATCAGGAGTGTTAGAGATCCATTGAGATCAAGTCAAGGCATCCCCTTTCTCATTTGTTGGGCTCGCCCCTTTTGGGAATCATTTGGTCAACATTTGGGATTCTAAATCCCAAGACTATAGGTTAGTGTTCGACATTTTAGGGTTGACCAGCCTCCTAGCTCGCCACCTACCCCCTACATTAGCTCGAGCCACACCAACCTGCTCCACGTCACCACATTTGTCATCTACACCTCACCTGGTCAAGCCTCTCTCCTACTCATTTGGGAGATAGCCCCTATAGTGCCGCCACCTCACCCAACATACTTGGAGTTCGATCTTCACTCGAGATCTTCTCCAAATCATTAGCCCCCTTTCCCTCACTCGAGCCACCTTAGTCCCCCTTTCCATTTTCCACATTTGCCCCTTCCATTTCCTTTTTCCATTTTCAACCTAGGCGCCTAGACCTACCCTTCCTTGAATTTAGGGATCCACATTTGAGCCCCTTCCCTTAGTCCGATCAAGCCCACATTTGAACCACTTGACCTACCTAGCCTACCTCATCATTACCCGAGCCCACTTCCTAAACCAAGCCCGGACCCACTTGATCCGAGCCCACCTAGCTCAACCTAAGCCCAAGTCCCGCACCTAGTTGGTTCCAACCCTAGCCCTCAAGGAAGACCGCATAGTGCATCCTTGTGAGTCTTGGAACCGGCAGGCCTTGCCTCAGCCATCTCCGGCGAACGCCGGCCACCGCTGCACACTTTCCGGCGACCCTTCGGCCCGTCACCACTTCATCCGGCGTTCACCTATGGAGCTCCTAGACGATTCCGGCGAGGCTTCTTCACATCCGGGTGACCTTTGAAGCTACTTCATTCACCGGCGAGCCTCTTCTTCCTTGGAGCATCTTCTCACGTCCGGCCTCTTCTTTCGTGTTGCAGCTATTGCCCGAGTGTGGAATCTCACCTTGAGGCCTTGGGTTATATTTCGCCAAGCTAGGCTTGGCCGGTACTCTCTTCTCACCCTATAGATATGGGGAGGTTGTATTTGCTTTGAGCCTGACCTTGGGTCGTTGTTGAGCACTAAGGGACCTCTAAGGCACTTCGCCAAGGACACGACCTCATGCTAACCTAGCCTTCTACGGGTGGGTGTGGTTTGTTCGATTAGGTTTGGTTTGATGGTTTGCTTGCGTGAGTTGTGAGAGATTCATTGATGTATCACGCACACCTTGTACGGCCTAACAGCTTGTAATTCTCTGTAGTAGGTTTGGCTTTTGGTTTTGGGGTTAACCTCTTCTGTACCTCTTATACCTATTGGGATTTACGTCGGGGTTCCTGTCTGACGGGGTAGTGTCTTTGTATTTGGTTTGTTCTAGGTGAGTCGTTGGTTGGTCCAAGGTGATCTTGGGGGTAGGCACGGCCGTAGGCTTTGGACTTTGGTCGGCCACGGGCTAGATCCTACCAATTTGGTATCAGAGCCTCCTTGGAGTCAACAGAAGCAAACGACATCATCTTGAAGGAAGTTGAAAGATTCGGCAACCTTGGGAGCATCCGCAGGGCAGATTGAAGTTCGGTTTTATTGACCGTGTCAGAGTCAGAGTTTGGTTTTCTTTCTGATTCTGTGTTTGATTTCCTAGTTTTTGGGCATTCTATTTGTTTGAATCGACCTTGAACAGTGGTGGCTGAGACTGCTGAGGTTGAGGAGGAGACCTCGACCCATGAGGAGCAGCCGTCCACAGAGTTGGGAAGTTCACGCCGCTGAGAGAATGGTTCACATCGAGAATGAGGTTATAAGGATTCGCCATGAAATGAGTGATTATAAGAAACAATTGTCCAAGCTCAATGAACTCGAAGAGATCAAGGAGATGATTCGGGTCATGTCCTCAAACCAAGAGGCCAATCGAAGGTCCACCCACGGTCCTCCTCCTCCAAACCCAGACAAAGCAAAGGGTGTGTTGGGTGGCCCTCCTAATGCCGACCCTACCCCCTTGCATTTGCAAGCAGGGCCAAGTAGGCCGCCACCAACATGGAACAATGGTAGCAATGGAGGACACAACGGATACCATGGAGGATACAATGGCAACAACGGAGGTCCCAATGGCCATCAGGGAGGGCACAATAGCTACACTGGGGGACAACAGTCTTCTTCGCCCGAGTTGGAGATCCGACAGCCTTGTGGCCCACAAGCTAGTCAGTACGGGGCTAGATTGGGTGAAACTCAATGGGAGAACGTGAATCAAGGACGCAGATGGGGTGACAGAGTAGAGCGTGAACCACCTATGTGGGAGCCTTACAGAGAACGTCAGGGTGTGCACACCAACCAAGTTAGAATTCCTCAAGTTCGCATTGATTTTCCACGTTTTAATGGCAAGGACCCATTGGATTGGATCTTCCAAGTGGAGGAGTACTTCACTTGCCAGTTCGTACAAGTAGAGGAATGGCTTCAAACCTCGGTTTTGCACTTTGATGGCGAAGCACGACGATGGTACAGGTGGCTCAAGCACAATGAGCCTGTCACTGATTGGGAAGATTTCAAGGACGCTCTCTTGCTTAGATTTGGTGAATCTGCATATGTAGATTATGATATCGAGCTACATAACTTGAAACAAACCTCGATTGTCCAAGAATATCAGGCTCATTTTGAAAGCTTGGCAAGCATGGTTGAGTGGACCCCCAAGTCCCTCATCGCTGCTACTCATAAGTGCAAGCACATCAGGGTATACACGGTGTTGGAACGAGAAACAGATGATGAGGAGGACGACCAACCCCCTAAAATCGAAGAAGTTTACGAGTCAGAGACAAAAGAAGAGCCCCAAAAGGAAGGGGAAGCACCTCCTGAGGGTGAATGTCGTATGATGGCCGACCCTGAACAGCCAGAAGCCATCAAGATCCTTGGAAGGATTGGGGATCGACAGGTTCTTGTCTTGCTTGATTCAGGTGCCACTCACAACTTTGTGGGTGACCATATAGCCGATGAGTTGAGTTGCACCATAGAAGACCAACTGTCACTTCGAGTACTAGTTGCCAATGGGGACGTTCTTTCTTGTACACGCAAGTGTACAGACGTTGACCTCACACTGTAGAAAGTCCCGTTCCAGGTTGATTTATTGGTTGTTCCCATTACCTAGCGTGGATGTCATTCTTGGAGTCAAATGGCTCAAGACTTTAGGACGGATTTGGTGGGACTTCTCTACCATGGAGATGTGGCTACCTAAGGAGGGTGGCGGTGAAGAGGGCGATAGACCCCAGTTTGGAACCAAAGGCAGCCTTGAGAGCCCTCGCAGTGCAAAAGTTAGCAGCGTGGTTAGTATCAGTAGCAGAGGAAGTGGTCTCCAATGAGAGTCAGAGAGAAGAAACACCCAGTCAGGTTCAGAAGGTATTGAACGAGTTTGAGGACATTTTTGAGGAACCCAAGGGGCTTCCACCTCAACGATCATATGACCACCGGATTGTATTGGCCAACGGCACCGAGGCCGTAAATGTGCGCCCATATCAATATGGGTATGCTCAGAAATCTGAAATTGAAAAACTGGTAAAAGAGATGCGGGAAAGCAACATCATACGACCG
This sequence comes from Nymphaea thermarum, assembly GCA_011799765.1. NCBI lineage: Eukaryota > Viridiplantae > Streptophyta > Magnoliopsida > Nymphaeales > Nymphaeaceae > Nymphaea > Nymphaea thermarum. The sequence continues at coordinate 76,916 of JAANDH010000072.1, forward strand.
AGTTCTAGCCCTTTCTCATCGCCGGTCATTCTAGTCAAAAAGAAGGACAACACTTGGAGATTCTATGTAGATTACAGGGCTTTGAATGAGGCGACTGTAAAAGATAGGCACCCCATTCCCGTCATTGATGAGCTGTTAGACGAATTGACAGGGGCGCATGTCTTCTCCAAGCTAGATCTCAGGTCAGGGTATCATCAAATCAGGATGTATGAGGAAGACATCTCCAAAACGGCATTTAGGACGCATGATGGTCATTATGAGTTTTTGGTTACTGTTTGGACTTACCAATGCTCCGGTTACATTCCAGAGGTGCATGAATGACGTGTTCCGTCAGTATCTCTAAGATTTCGTGTTGGTGTTTTTCAATGACATCTTGGTTTACAGTCAGAGTATAGAGCAACATGTTGAGCATCTGCATACTATGTTGAGAGTCTTGAGGGAAAATACCTTGTTCGCTAAGAGGTCCAATTGTAGTTTTGGGCAGTCCTCTATCGGGTATTTAGGGCACATTGTATCGCATGAAGGGGTAAGAGCAGACCCGAAAAAGCTCCAAGCAATGGATCAATGGCCTTTGCCGAAGGACCCTCGAGGCATGAGGGGATTTTTGAGCCTCATGTGGTATTACCGTCGGTTCATCCAAGGATACGAGTTGATAGCCTCTCCTTTGACTCACATGTTGAAGAAAGGGGAGTTTACATGGACCGATAAAGCAAGAGAGGCCTTCACTAAACTCAAGGCCGCAATGATGAGTGCCCCGTTCTTGCATTGCCCGATTTCTCCAAAGACTTCATGATTGATACTGATGCTAGTGATGTGGGCATAGGCGCAGTCCTAAGCCAAGAAGGCCATCCTATCGCCTTCATGTCTAAGGCCCTGACCAGCAGGGCCAAACCATTGTCCACATATGAGAAGGAGCTGTTGGCAATAGTACTGGCGGTTGATAAATGGAGACCTTACCTAATTGGGCAGAAATTCGTGGTGAGAACTGATCATAGTAGCTTAAGGTACATGGTGAAACAACATGTCTCTACTCCTACGCAACAGAGGTGGTTGGCCAAGCTTCTTGGCTATGACTTCACAATTGAATATAAGAAAGGGACTGAGAACTCTGCAGCAGACTCTTTGTCACGCATGCCCGAATAATTGAGAACTTTCTCGGTAATAGGGACAGACTTGTGGGAAAGGTTGATACAAGAGCAGGACCAAAATTTGAATCTTAGGCTTTTTAAGCAGTTTCGCCAAAATCCGGGGTCAATCCCCAATTACACGTTAAGGGGCAATGTACTTTGCAAGAAGAAGAGAGCGTTGGTACCAAAGGACTCGCCACTTAAGCAAGAACTACTCAAGCATTTTCATGACTCAAGTACTGCTGGTCACGAGGGTGTAGCAAAAACTTTGGGTTGTATTAAGGCGCAGTTTTGGTGGGAAGGATTGAAGTTAGACATCAGGAACTATGTGAAGGCATGCCCTACCTGTTAGCGTGAGAAATATGAGGCCACCAAGCCTCCAAGGCACTTGAATCCTCTGCCCATACCAGATAAACCATGGGAGGATGTTTCAATGGACTTCATTGATGTTATGCCACGTGCAGAGGGAAAAGATGTTGTGTTGGTCGTGGTAGACAGGTTAACAAAGTATAGCCATTTTGTGGCCCTGCCAAGGAACTACAATGGGCCAATGGTCGCAGGTGTCTACCAGGATCATGTGGGAAAGTTGCATGGTATGCCTCAGACTATTGTTTGTGAACGTGATTCAATCTTCCTCAGTGCTTTTTGGAGGGAGTACATGAAAATGGCTGGGACAGTAATCAATTTTAGCACAGCCCATCATCCCCAAACAGATGGGCAAAGTGAAGTGGTTAACCAGACGTTAGAAACTTAGTTGAGGTGTTACGCTGGGGAGCGACCCAACACATGTGTCAAGTATCTATCATGGGCTGAGTGTTCCTACAACACCAGCTTGCACTCGGGGACCGGCATGACACCCCATGAAGCTTTATATGGTTACCCACCAACATCTATTCTGAGGTATGAGGTTGATACAGCTAGGGAAGACGAAGTGGATTGTCCTCCGAAGAACAGGGATGAAATCTTAGCCACGTTGAAAAGAAACATCGAGAGGGCCCAAGCACGAATGAAAAAGGCCCATGACAAAGGGAGTAAGGATAAAGAGTTTGGAGTAGAAGATATGGTTTGGCTAAAAAGGCTGCCCATGAGGCAGAAATCACTTCTCCGTCAACCCTACTCAAAACTCTTGCCTAAATATTATGGGCTGTTTCGAGTTCTATAGAAGATTGGAAAGGCAGCATACCATATCGCATTGCCACCTACAGCCCTTGTCCACCCAATTTTCTACATCTCGAGATTGAAACCACATCATGGGCCAGTGCCAGAACATGAAGAGCCATTGCCAGATGTCAGACCCCGGCCCTATCGTATCCTTAAGCATAGATGGGTCACCAGAGATGGAAGAGCCCGACATGAGGTCTTAATTGAATGGGAAGGAATTGATGGTAGAACCTCCTGGGAATTGTTTGAAAAGATTAAACTTCAGTTTCCCACAGGAGCTTGGGGACAAGCTCCATCTCAGGAGGGTGGATCTGATACGAGTCAACCTTCAAATTGGCCTACAGGGGCCACGTACGAGGCTGAGAGCAGTCACAGAGGGCGGGGTAAGGCCGCCCTTCATTCGGTTCAGACCCGACAAGGCCAAGATGACCCAAGCCGGGGTCAAGAGGGAGGAGTGGGAGGCGTAGAGCAACAAGGTCAGATTGAGGTTGAGTTCACGAATAAGCTTGGAGTTGAAGTAGAGGGAGGTGCGAGAGGAAGTGCAACGACTCTAAGCGAGACTCTTGAAGACCAAAGAGGTGGGTCTAGTCAGGTCCAGGTCAAGTCCAGCCTAGGTCTTGGTCAAAACCCGATCACTTAGGGTCAGCCTAGGGCGAGCCTAGGCAAATCTAGGTCCGAGTCAAGCCCAAGCACGCACGGGCTAGAGGAGGACCGGTTTTAGGGATAAGACTTTAGGTCTTGTGTTTGCTTTTATGCACTTTTGCTTTGAATTTGGTGTGCGCCATATAAATACTTTGTGTTCAATTGGATTGGAATTAAGAAGATTTTGAGTTATTTGCCAATTTCGTGTCTCTCTCTTCCCCACGGTTCTCTCCTCTCCCCTTGCTCACTCTCTTCCCCCGTGCTCCTTGTCTCCATCTTCTTCGTCTTCCACATTTGGGGAAAAGGCAGCCATTGCCGATTCACCAAGCTTCTCAAAACCAGTGGGCTTTCTTCTCTCCGTGCCTTAATCTCTTCTTCTCATCGCATCCACTCGTCCAAGGACCGATGGCTTGTAAGTCTTTTCTTGCTCCGGCGTGAAGAGGATTCCATGTTCCACGATTTTCCCCATCTTCAAACCGGTGATCAAGGTGCAGCCATCACCCCATCACAAGTGAAGGCTAGAGGCCACATCGTGCACGGGAAGACTCCTCCTCCTCTAGGCAACTAGGCGAGAAGAGTAATCAACTCCACGACTTCAAGTTTAGAGGTAAGTACGCTAGATTGAGTGGTGTAATTATGCAACTTGTTGGATTGATTTGAGTTGAGATTCGTCCAAAGGGAGCCTTGAAACCCTCTCGGTTCCGGCCGTGAGAATCAATACTTTCCCTTGGTAGAAACCCCTCCCAAATCCTTTTTTACGAGTCACAAAGAACCCCCTTGATTGCGCATGCTTTCCCTCAAAGTTTGAAGCGATTTCAATGGTTGTTTGAGCATCAAAATCCCATCTATCATTCTCGGTTTTAGCCTGAATCCTTGCCGGAAAAATAAAAAAAAAGTGAAAGAAAGAAAGAAAAAAGGGCGAGAAAAGAAAAAAAAAGAAAAAAAAAGCCGCCCAAGAAAGATTGAAAAATAGTGAAAACTGGCAAGCTTGAGCTAGATTGGGCCTTTAAGGGCCAGCCGGAATTTGAGAATTCCGACCACCGCTGCTATATTTCCGGCAACCATTTGGGAATTTCCGGTGAACATTTGGGGCATCCAGCCAAGGAACCAAGGCCAACTCGAGCTGCACTAAGGAATCTCCGAGGATCTTGCCTATATTTGGGGAATTCGTGTGGATTGTTGGAGGAACTCCTAAGTGTTTATACTTAGCCGCCGGTGCATTTGGAGCTTTCCGGTCGTCCCTCCTATTTTTGAGGTAAGTGGATCTATTGTTTGAGCCTTTTGCCATCTCCACCATCCATCTAGGCCACGTGGCAAGCATCGGGAGTGTTAGAGATCCATTGAGATCGAGTCAAGGCATCCCCTTTCTCATTTGTTGGGCTCGCCCCTTTTGGGAATCATTTGGTCAACATTTGGGATTCTAAATCCCAAGACTATAGGTTCGTGTTCGACATTTTAGGGTTGACCAGCCTCCTAGCTCGCCACCTACCCTCTACATTAGCTCGAGCCACACCAACCTGCTCCACGTCACCACATTTGTCATCTACACCTCACCATTTGGTCAAGCCTCTCTCCTACTCATTTGGGAGATAGCCCCTATAGTGCCGCCACCTCACCCAACATACTTGGAGTTCGATCTTCACTCGAGATCTTCTCCAAATCATTAGCCCCCTTTCCCTCACTCGAGCCACCTTAGTCCCCCTTTCCATTTCCCACATTTGCCCCTTCCATTTCCGATTTTCATTTTCACCCTTGGTGCCTAGACCTACCCTTCCTTGAATTTAGGGATCCACATTTGAGCCCCTTCCCTTAGTCTGATCAAGCCCACATTTGAACCACTTGACCTACCTAGCCTACCTCATCATTACCCGAGCCCACTTTCTAAACCTAGCCCGAACCCACCTGGACCCACTTGGTCCGAGCCCACCTAGCACAACCTAAGCCCAAGTCCCGCACCTAGTTGGTTCCAACCCTAGCGCTCAAGGAAGACCGCATAGTGCATCCTTGTGAGTCTTGGAACCGGCGGGCCTCGCCTCAGCCATCTCCGGCGACCGCCGGCCGCCGCTGCACACTTTCCAGCAACCCTCCGGCAAGGATTCCGGCCGGTCACCACTTCATCCGGCGTTCACCTAAGGAGCTCCTAGACGATTCCAGCGAGGCTTCTTCACATGCAGGCGACCTTTAAAGCTACTTCATTAACCGGCGAGCCTCTTCTTCCTTGGAGCATCTTCCCACGTCCGGCCTCTTCTCTCGTGTTGCTGCTATTGCCCGAGTGTGGAATCTCACCTCGAGGCCTTGGGTTATATTTCGCCAAGCTAGCCTTGGCTGGTACTCTCTTCTCACCCTATCGATATGGGGAGGTTGTATTTGCTTTCGTACTTTGCTTTGAGCCCGACCTTGGGTCGTTGTTGAGCACTGAGGGACCTCTGAGGTACTTCGCCAAGGACACGACCTCGTGCCGACCTAGCCTCCTACGGGTGGGTGTGGTTTGTTCGATTAGGTTTGCTTTGATGGTTTGCTTGAGTGAGTTGTGAGTGATTCATTGATGTATCGCGCACACGTTGTACGGCCTCACAACTTGTAATTCACTGTAGTAGGTTTGGCTTTTGGTTTTGGGGTTATCCTCTCCGGTACCTCTTATACCTATTGGGATTTACGTCGGGGTTCCTGTCCGACGGGGTAGTGTCTTTGTATTTGGTTTGTTCTAGGTGAGTCGTTGGTTGGTCCAAGGTGATCTTGGGGGTAGGCACGGCCGTAGGCTTTGGACTTTGGTCGGCCACGGGCTAGATCCTACCAGGTCTGCGACAGCCATCATGGTTCCCTATATAGGTGTTATGGGAAATCTCATCGCGCGAGCATAAGAGCACCCAAAAACCCTTGGTCTACCATAAATTTCGGACTACATGGTGCTGCTGCTGCCTTCTGGCCTACGTCTGCTGACTTCCAGCCTGCTGTCGCCGATGGCCATTCTGCTTTTGCCGACCAGGATAATCGCAACATACTTCTTCAGGACCAAGTAAGTGCCTTCCTTTATGGCCTCCTTTCGCCAAATCTCTGCTAGCATGGCCGGCCAGGCCATGCCGTCCCTGGCCTTAGGCCAGGATTAGGGTCTTATAGGCCTCCCCCACCAGTTATGCTCAACGTCCCCATCGAGGCCTGCTGCACTTGGTCTTCAAACTGCCAAAGGTTGGCATCTCTCTCCCAGCTTTCCTCACTCTCCAGCCGACCCTTCCACTGACTAGAAACTCACTGTAGTAGCTGGCTTTGTTGTGGCCCTTCAGCCAGTGGTCTAAAATACGTGCAACTTCTTTCTCAAACTACACACTCACACTGGGTGGTGCCCTAGTGGAGACAGACCAAGCTGGGTCCTCACCGTCCTTGTAAAAAGGTTTGAGGAAACTCACATGGAATACGGGGTGGTCGGGCCGGGTATCCGGTGGCGGCCTAGCCCAGTGCCCAATGCTTATTCCCAAATCCTTCAGTGAAAGTTGCAACCGCAGAAAAATGGAACGGCTGAGTAATTTTTTGATAGGATTCTTTAAGAATAAAGATACACCTCTTACCGTTTTACATCCATGCATTCCAAAGCAGAAATGTCCTCCTCACCAGCTGCATCTTCCGCTTCAACCACTGCTGCTCACGATTGTTGAGGTCTGCGGTGAACAGGCAGTCCACCATCTTCTTCATAGGCAAATCAGAGCAGCAGCCCTCTCCATTGAGCCGCACCACCTCTTTCATCTGAATGTCCTAGCATGGATCGGCTTCTGTCGCGTCTATGCGTCCATTGGCCTCCATCTTGCTCTAATGAACCCCCTTATCCACTGCCACGTTCCCCTGGCCAGCCGGTTGGCCAGCAGCCAAAAGATCCCCCTTCCACAGTAGCCTCTCCGTAGGCACCCCAAACACCCTGAAAGGTATCATATCATATCAGAAAATGATACATAGGATTATCAAACAACTTCAATTGTGCCATTTGAATGAACAGCCATGACAAGGGATTAGAGATAAGTATGTGGTATTTACTGCCAAAGGCGTTGAATAGGTGATACGAGGAGAATTATATAGAAATGCAAGCTAGTTCAAGTATCAATCCTCCACTTTGTTGGTCGAGATTTTCCAAACACTTGTACATGTAAAGCTTAGCAGTCGTTTGACAGTTGAAGCTACCCTAAAAATTAGAGTAGGTTCATGGAAAACTAGAACTAGCTGTAGGACATATTCATAACATACTCATAAAGTGTTCCATTTTCCAAACGACCTATTAGTGTCTAGTGCTCATTCAATTTTATTCATCGAAATAAGCTATGGTTCTACTTGGTCATGTGCACAGGAAACACGTGCCAAGGTCCCCAATGTAATGATATCAATATATCAGATTCAAATATGATGTACGCTTAACCATATCTGTTTGGTCATATGTTCAGATATTAGAATTCAAGTGTGGCAAAAGACTATATTATATACGAATCCAAATCCAAACTTGGAATTCAAATCTAATATGAATCTGATTTTAAATTTATATCCAAATCCGAATCCAACTTTTAATCCTAATCTGAACTGCATTCAATAATATGTTAAGACCAATTATTTGAGAATACGATGACATTGAGTATAGGAAGTTGGTTTGAAACGAAATCTGATTTGACTTTGAAGGTGAATAGATATTTATTTAAATTTGAATATGAATCTAAACGGATGCCATTTCTTAAATTCAATTCTGAATATATCAAATGTTTTTTTTTCGTTATCTCTTTCTCTTGAAACAGTTCGACTGGATATCAGATCAAAATCTTATTTTCTAACTGGGCCATGCAATTCTACGCATAGGAAAAGGTAAATATTAACCTATCAGACTTAAAATTCGTTTCATATTATTAACCGTCACAAGTGACAGAAAGATAAATATCAAGTGACCAGAATTTTGCAAGCCCAAGTATCTTTTGATCCTAGTAACCAAATTAGCCAAAAATTCTGGCTGTCCACTTTCAAAACAAGCTAGAAATGTTTTTGCCATTTTCGAAAATCAGACATCAGTCCTCTTGGAATAATACCGGACAAACAACTGCATGACAGTATGCCCCCAGCTTTTATTAGCAAAAAGTTGTTGCAATATGTTCAATAAAATTGGATCCATCAAATTACTGGAAATCAATAAAGGGTTACAAACACCTTATAAGTATTAAGTATTCTGTGAATTTCCCCAAAAGATTGTGGTAGATGTATGAGACACTTGAAACCATAGTGTTTTTCCAAAAAAACACGAAAAATGTGATAAATTAAATGGTTATTTAAAACTTAAAAAAATGCATTTTTTTTTAAAAAGTGTTTTTTTTTTGGAAAAAAACATTAAAAATGAAAAAACATTTTCTTTTTTCATTTTTGTTGTTTTTTTAATGCACAACAGTTTTTTTTCATTTTTTTATTTATTGAAAATCTACTTATCTTGTGATGTTTGTGTTATTATTTTATCACTTATTTTATTTTCTCCCATTCTTAGTTTTTAATTTTTTTTTAAAATTTACCATATTTTTTTCGTTTTTTTGAAGCTCATTGTATGATACATGTGAAAAACCTCACAAGTTAAAACTCTGAGAGGTTATTTGTGATTATGGTTGAAACAATTGTTCTATGAATTTGCCCCAATCTTTGTTCCAAGATCACAAAGCACCCACATAGTGTTCATATTGCCAAATGACCCAAGATTCCAAAATACAACGACTAAAACATTGTCAGTTCTACTTCTCTTAGAAGAACGTCAGCAGGTGACATCATTTGACATGGGCAATGCCAATGCCATCCACCATTGTACAAGAAATGGGTGACATCATATGACATGGGCAATGCCAATGCCATCCACCATTGTACAAGAAATGGTTTGAGAGAAAAGATCAAAAGGTTGGACAGTATCTTTATTGTTCTTGTTGGATCTTTCTAGAGAGGAGGTTATGCTGGATTCTTCTAGAAGAGGAGATTACAACGATATTCTTGGAAGAAGATTGTGTTGATCTTGGGAAGAGATATCTCTCCCTAATCTTCCGTGCTCTATCCCCTCTAACGTTTCTCCCTTTTTCATCTTGATCCATATGTAATTCCAACTATATAATTACCTCTTCTGTATCACCGATTGTATCAAGTTCTGAATAATAAGAAGATCTCCTCTCTTCTTTGGTGGATGTAGGCTAATATGCCAAACCACGTAATTCTCTGTGTTCCATGGCTGATTGTGATATAACAATCACTAAATTTAACATGGTTTCAGAGCATTTTTTTTCAGTATTCTTTGTTCCTGTTCTGTGAACAACAAGAACAAACTCTGCTCACCAGCAGATGACCCTGTTCACCCGACTGTTCACCCGATGGAGCAGACGACTATGATTTACCTTCTACCTGTCGCCAATTCCACCCAGCAAAGAGTTGCTGCCAAAGGCCACCTGCAAGCTTTGCATGAACCTGTCATCCTTGGACAGTGCTGGTGGTGGCAACCTGGGCACAAATCCCCCGGCTAATGCTACAACCGCACCCTCGCCAAGAGTGTGCCGACGGCAGCCTCAGCAGGTCCAGCTTCTTCTCCAGACGATCCGTCGCCCTGGTCTTAAACAAACGCTGCAAGTCAGGGATCCGACGCCTGCCTCCCAACATATTTGGGTATTTTCCACATTCTGGTGATAAATCCCCACTTTTCTCATCTGAAAATCATTCCTTTGTCTCGTGGACTTCCTGAAACTCCGTGGCAAGGCGGCCGTCTTTCCAAGCCGGAGCGCCTTGCGGATGACACCAACGCTCGAGTCTAAGCTCTTGAGCCATCGGTGTAGGTCAGGGCGGCCAACAGTGAGGGAGGATGCAAGGGTGAGCTTGGCGGCGTACCTTTAGATCTTGAGGAACTTGTCATCTCCATCCCTCCGGGCGAGACAGCATCGTCTGGAGTCTCTTAGCATCCCATCATGCAAGCCGAAATACCTACAAGGCAACGGTAGCTCATTTGCTCTATCAACACATTATAATACTAACCATGGCGAGGACTCGTCCTGTTGTTGATGCGCCAAACAGCTTCAAGAGCAGAAGCTATGATCAAGGTACGATCAAAATCACTACTGCTTTTTTGAATGAAACAAATTATCAATTTTGGGCAAAGGCAGTTCGATTGTTCTTGAGTGGAAGATAAAAAATGGCTATATCTATGGAAAAATTCCAGCTCCTCCTCCATCTGATCCCAAGTTCGATGAATGGCAATCAGAGAATGACATGGTTATGTCATGGTTAATGAACTCCATGGAACCATCAATTGCAAATCTATTTCTTTATCAGGAAACTGCCAAAGACATGTGGGATACTTTAAAAGAGATGTATGGACAGTAGAACAATCTAGCTCGAGTGTATCAAATACAACTCGAAATTGCAAATCTGCAGAAAGAAGGATAACAAACTCACCTTTACTTAAATCAGCTACGTTGCCTCTATGATGAGTTACTCCAATATCGACCAGCCACTTCTGATCCAAAGGTTTATAAGTAGAGATTTGAGGAAAACAAGGTGTTCAAAGTACTTGCAGGACTCGGGTCCGACTACGAAAGCCTTAGAAGTCAGATTCTCATGACTAAGCCACTGCCGAACTTTAATGAAGTTTGTCAAGCTATCCAAAGGGAGGACACACACAGAAAAGTTATGAATGTCATAAGTAGTGAAGGAAATAATGAACGAATGGTGTGTCTTACTAGCGAAGGTAGTCAGGAAGGAATGGCATACTTCACTAGACCTGAGAAACCCACACCTAAGGTGGAGCATAGAACCCAGACAAATGCAAATACTTGAAATCACAGCAAGTTGAGATGCTCATTCTGCAAGAAAACTGGTCATGTTCGTGAAAAATGTTGGGAACTTGTCGGCAAACCTAGCAAGGAGAAGACGACCCCTTCAAATTAGATAGATCTTGCACACTTTGTTACTAAGGATGATTTAGAAAAAAATTTTCCAGCGATTCTAAAAAACCAACCTCGTCTCAAATCAACAGATTGGATCATCTACTGAAGGCAATAATCATGTTTTATTTACTCAAACAAAGTCTCCTTTATGGGTTATCGATTCTGGTGCAACTGACCATATGACCATCGATCCCCTTAAGTTGGTTGATCTTGACAGGGAAAATAAAAAACCAGTGTTTACTGCTGATGGTACCACTATAGCTGTCATCGGAATGGGAAAAACCACATTTTTTAAAAATCATAAGACGTCTAGTGTTCTCTATGTGCCAAAAATCTCTACCAATTTAATGTCTGTTAGCAAAATCACTAAAGCTTATAACTGTGTGGCTATTTTCTCTCCAAAGGATGTGATTTTTCAGGACTTGCAAACGAGGAAAATGATTGGTAGGGGTCGAGAGCAAGATGGTCTATATGTGATGGAAACCTATGGAGTGAGCCTTTTTACTCATACAAGCACGAAGAATAAAGAGCACCTCACATGGCATGCTAGACTTGGTCATATTGCTGATCAAAGCTTGAAGACCTTGGTCTCTTATCTCACCCTAGGAGATCATTCTTGTGATGCATGCGAGTTCTCTAAGTCTATGAGGCTGCCATTCCATCCCTCCACTGAAAGGTCCACCGAAACATTCGAGTTAGTTCACTCAGATGTATGGGGACTTGCTCCTTTGGAATCATATAATGGTTACAGGTACTATGTGTTATTCATTGATGATAAAACTCGTATGACATGGATTTTCTTCATTGGAAATAAGAGTGAAGTGCTTGTTGTTTTTGAAGAGTTTTATTATATGGTATATACTCAGTATGGGATCAACATTAAAAATCTTAGGTTTGACCATGGAGGGGAATATGTGAATGATTCCTTTCACAATTTCATGAGAAACAACCTCAATACACGTGTGCTGGCACTCCACAACAAAATGGAGTTGCAGAAAGAAAAAATCGTCAGCTACTAAATATTGCTAGATCTATCATGATACATGTGCATGTTTCTCAAAATTTTTGGTCTGATGCTATTGGTACGGCTTGTTATCTTGCCAACCGAATACCAAACTCAAGTGTTGAAAACAAAATCCCTTTGGAACTCCTACTTCAAAGGCCTATTTCTATACGACATCTGAAAGTGTTTGGATGTAAATGCTTCATTCATATCCAAGAAAAGTTTCTCAATAAACTTGAGAAACGGGCAATGAAGTGTATTTTTTTAGGGTATTATAGCAACAAGAAGGACTACAAATGCTATGAGCCAGTTTAAAAAAAAATTGTTTGTGACTAGGGATGTCAAATTCTTTGAGCATGAGTCACTCTATGGGGAACCAAATCAAGGGGAGACACATGTCCATGGAAATAGAATCATGTCATACAATGATAACATTGTTCTTCCTTTAGTGGGTATTTTTAACACCTCGGCCTCCAATTCTACCATTGAAAACCAGTCCCATTCTACCATTGAAAACCAGTCTTCACCCAATTTACCAAATGACAATAACAACCTTACCCTTGAACCTATCCAAACTAGTCAACAAAACCAACTTCTTCGATGTTCCTCTCACCCTACCAAACCTCCATCTAGACTCAGTGATTTTTATACATATCTATCAACCAACTATGACCACTCTATAGATAAGTATCTTACATTTGAAACAATGTCAAAATCCTATTGATCATATATCTTAAATACCCATACTTACCTAGAACCCAAAACCTATGAAGAGGCTAGCAAACATCCACAATGGAAACAAGCCATGATGGAAGAACTTTCAACATTAGATAAAAAGTAGACTTGGGATTTGGTTCCTCTACCGAAAGGAAAGGAAACTGTTGGGTGCAAGTGAGTTTACAAAATAAAGTATCATAGTGATGGCACCATAGAACGGTATAAGGCTCGCTTGGTTGCAAAGGGTTTTACTCAAATTGAAGTGATTGATTATAATGAAACGTTTGCTCCTGTTGCTAAGATGAACACAGTTAGAACTTTTATATTTGTGGCTTCAAACAAGAGATGAAACTTAACACAACTAGATGTTAAGAATGCTTTTCTACATGGGAAACTTGATGAGGAAGTCTACATGGAAGTACCACAGGGAATATCCAACAAAAAAGGGTACGTATGCAAACTAAAAAAAACATTGTATGGTCTGAAACAATCTCCAAGAGCATGGTTTTCTCGGCTAAGTGATGCCCTTGTTAGTATTGGCTTTAAGAGAAGTGTCGCAGATTATACTATGTTTACATGTATTAGAAATTCAAAAATAACCATTCTACTTGTGTATGTAGATGACATCAATATGACATGTAACAATGAAGAGCATATGATTCATGTGAAAAACTATGTCAACAAACAATTTGAGATCAAAGATCTTGGAAAGTTGAGGTACTTCTTTGGGATAGAGGTGGCACAAGGGTGTTTTTCTGTGTCAAAGAAACTATACATTAGATCTTCTAAAGGAGACAAAGCACTTGGGTGTCAAAACTGCAGACACGCTACTTGAACAAAATCGCAAGTTAAGAAAGGATGAAGGAACATAAATTAAGAACATCTAAAGTTTTCAGAAACTAGTTGGTAAACTTAATACTTGACAATGACCAGGCCAGACATTGCTCATGCTGTCAGTACTACAAGCCAATATATGCACAAACCAATATCTACACATGTCAATGCTGCAAATAGAATACTAAGATACGTAGAAGGCTCCCTAGGAAATGGGATTTCTGATGAAATGTGATCAGCCTATTGATGTGGTAGGCTACTCTGATGTTGATTGGGCTGGCAATCCAAATGATAGAAGGTCTACTTCCAGATTGTGCACTTTTGTCGGTGGGAATTTAGTTACATGGAAAAGCAAGAAACAATTGGTTGTAGCACGATCGAGTGCCGAAGCAGAGTATAGAGCTATGGCGTCATGTACTTGTGAATTGGTATGGATAAAGGCTATTCTAAAAGACATGAATATTGAAATAAAAGAGCCAATGAGACTTATGTGCGATAATATTGTAGATATATACATTGGAGCAAATCCTGTCTTTCATAAACGCACAAAGCATATTGAAGTGGACTGTCACTTTATCAGAGAGAAACTTCAAGATAGAACAATTCAGACGCCACATGTTAAAAGCGAATATCAGTTGGCAAACATATTTACTAAGTCTCTTGGAAAGGAGCGACATAGATATATTGTTAACAAGTTGGGACAGATTGATATCTGCGCACCAACTTGAGGGAGAATTCTTTCTAGAGAGGAGGTTAGGCTGGATTCTTCTAGAAAAGGAGATTACAACGATATTCATGGAAAGAGATTGTGATGATCTTGGGAAGAGATATCTCTCCCTAATCTTCCATGCTCTATCCCCTCTAATGTTTCTCCCTTTTTCATCTTGATCCATATGTAATTAAACTATAAATACCTCTTTTGTATCACCGATTCTATCATGTTCTGAATAATAAGAAGTTCTCCTCTCTTCTTTCGTGAATGTAGGCTAATATGCCGAACCACGTAATTCTCTGTCCATGGCTGATTGTGATATAACAATCACTAAATTTAACAGTTCTTGTCATTTCGAGTGCTGCTCTGTAACTTCACTTGAATGGTGTTGCACCAACTACTTCATTTTTAGTATTTGAATAAAAAAAAGTCTAGATTTACTATTCCTTTTGCCTGTACTTTCTCCCTGTTCAGCTAAAAGAGACTCCAATTAGCAAGTCTTAAAACAGAATGTTAAGCCATTTGTGTATGTGTGTGCATACGTGCACTCGGACACACACTCACACATACACAAAAAGTTGTTGTAAGCAGTGTTATCTCTCAATTCAGTTTAAACTGCTTCAAAGGTTCGCAGCAGAAACATGTTATGTGACATACTGCACTGTAATTCGAAAGACGATCAAAATTTCCTCTTAGACTAATATAAAACAGGAAGTAGTTTCACCCACTAATTTGATGAGCTTGAATACAGACTTAGATCAAGACCAAAAATTTTGTGCAACAAACTAAGAGAATGTGAGTGCTCTCTCTCTTTCTCCCTCTCTGTCTATCTATCTATTTATCTCCCAAACACTTACATGCGCACACATACAACACGTACACACACACATACATGTACACATAGATATACATAAATATTGACTACTTTTAATATCAACGTATTTTGCAAATATATCTGGCCCGGGTCATCCATGCCAGTCTATACATGTGGCCCACTTCCACTCACACATGTATATGAGTGTGCATCTATGCATGTGAATATGTGCATATATTGAAAATGAGTACAAAGAAAAAGAATAACTTGGGGTTTGTAGCAGGCATCTGAATGAGACATTTTCATTTAGGAAAGGGTAAAACCAAATTTATTTTACTTGGACTTCTGAAACTTTCACAGGGCATGATTGGAAAGTGAGAGATGGATGCCAAAGAGTACTCCTTAGGGATATCAATATATCCGATTTGGATTGGATATTCAACTGAACCGATCCGAAAAAATCAGATATGAAAAAAAATTTAATATCTGATTAAGAAATCAAATCGGATTCGGATTTAAGAAATGTCAACTGATCGGTATCAAATTTGAAATCCAATATATATACATATCCATTTGGACTTGGATACAAATTTGGATTGGATTTAGTTTTAAACAAATATCCTATATCTAATGCTCCTTTATTTTGAAAATTGGCAAAATTCTATTCAAAATTTGAATTCAGATTTGAATACAAAAATCTGATTTGGATTTTGAAAATTGGCTTTTATTTATTGGTATTCAAATCCAAATATGTGAATATCCAAAAAATTAGATACGGTTAAAGGCACACCCAATTTGAATCTGATCTATTGACATCCATAATACTTCCTCTTAGTGCATAGAGAAAATCCTAGGTGGGAAAGGGTGGATGGCCCTTGACCGCTAGATTCCATCGGAGAGGCAAGGGAGTGTGCCGGTCCTAGGTGAATGTGGTAGACAACTTGATCCAGGGGCAGAGCCAGAAAATTCTAGCTGAAGGACACTAGCTATAAATTTTTGAATTTCTAGAGGTACCAATATATAAATGAATAAAATATTACCTAAAATATCATATAACAGTAGGAATTTCTTGTAGGTCTGTGTGTGCAAATTTTTACATAGTGCCCACACCTACCTCTTCCCCTGCTTGGACCAACGGAGCGGATCCACGCCGTGGAGATTGAGTTTGCGGAAGATGGGCCGCTGATTTTACTTGACAATGTACTAGAGAATGACCCAGCCTTTCAGGTACACAGTATAGCTGGCTTTTATATGGCGGGAATATCCAGCCAAGAATGGATTATAGGATTATCTTCAAATCGCTTCATAAACAAAAGGGCTATCAGTGGCTGAGGTACATGTAGGCTGATGACGGTAATTGCCTTACTTATATGTTCGATATCTTATTACCTTTTACTTATTTTATTACCTTTTACTTATTTATATGGCGCACCATTTAAAGTTTAAAACTTAAAATATTAGCACCTTTTAGCTAGAAATTTCTCGCTTCGCCACTAACCATGATTTTAAATCCCAGGTTTTAGGCAATTTGTATTGCAGAAGCCAAGTCACATGTAGGCAAGTCTGGGCAGTAGCCAACACAGTCATAGAAAAAGAACTTATGTACATATTAGTTTACCCTATCTATTTGTGTATTTTATATGCTAATGCCACTTACTCATTTAGTTTTTTATTTTATTTTATTTCATTTTTTATATATGATGCCTCTTGAGGGGTGTAAAATTTTTGAATTATTGCTTCTGAGTCAAAAATTAAAAATTTCTGGCTTCGCCTCTTCAGTAATGGTTAGTTTCTTATTAAAGTGGACTATATAGATGAGTTGTGCCCAGGGTCGAGGAACAAAACATGGTGATTTGGGAAATCATGTTCTTATAGCAAAGTCAGTGAAACCCTAAGGAGGCATTGAAAGTTAAGACGGATCAAACGGTGGACATTTGGATTTTTCTTCCAAATCTTCTAGTGGACTGTGGAGCCATGAGTGGGCATGCATATTCTTTGTACTGTGTCACATATTGTCATTAAATTGATGCCCCATGCTATGACGCCGTCTCCATTTGCATTGTAGATGATGGAAAACCCACAAAGTAAACCATGCAAAGAGGGCTCTTTTCCTTCTTCCTCCCTTGAGTACCCACCACCTGTTATTGGCTTCCCTTCCATCGGCGGCGTCCAATATCCTAGTAGCTCCGTTACTGTGTCTCTGGTGTGGGCCTCAACCCACGCCAGCCTTTGAAATCTTTTATTGTGATGTAGTTGAACTTGAGTTCAGGCACCTGTCGTGGTCTAGGTCGATGTCCCACAAGCACTCATTCTAGTAAGCTAGACACAGATAAGTGCCCCTCAACCAAAATTTTCTGACTCCCCTTTTCCTCCATCCCTTCTCTGCCATCAGTCAGCAGATCTAAGGGAGCCATTTCCCAGATCTTAGCATCACAGTGGTTTGATGGGATTTGTGCGATTTGAGATGGCCAGGATCTCTCCCTTGTCCAAATCTACAGCCATCTACGGGAAGAAGGAGAAAGGGACACGAAGAAGAAGATTAGGGCAAAAGGGATGTAAAATTGATTACATATTTTTAATTTTCCTCCATTCAATCTTCAGTTTTCTTTATGGATCAGTATAACTTAGGTAGTTATCTTGTTGATCTATGGAAGGGGATTTCATTTTGTACTAGAGTAGCATGATTTTATTTTTAATAGGACATTCCTTAGTCCTAATAAGGGATTAGATGATATGTATGCCTGGGGAATTGATGAGTTTTTCTTAAATTGGGGCAAAATTATTTTAAAAGAGGGAAATGAACGAGTCCAACTATGGGAGTTAACTTTAGTTTGTTTTCCATTGAGAAACTCATTTTCTCATGCCCTTAATAGGGCTTCAGCATACGGTCCATAGTTTCTTCTACCCTTGATGCATATTTGTTTCTCCTTAGTGGTCGAGTTATGCAGTTGGTTTTGTAACTCTGTTGTGCCGCTTGAACACTATGAAAGATTCAGGCTAATAGGGGCATTTCTGAGAAAGCAGTTAGTTCTGATTTAATGCACTACAGGAGGTTGGGGAAACAGCGACGGCTGCACCAGCCGTGGTCACGTTCACATGAGGCAACGACAACGGAGGTCGTCGATAGAAGATGGCCGTTGTAAGAATTTTTTAGAAATTCTTGAACTGGACCTGAATTTTTCTACAAAGAATAAAAATGTAATATACTTTCACCAATCGCTTTCCCTCACAGAGCTGTGAGCCCTGCGAGGGAGGTGTGTTTTAATGGGTTCTCTCTCCCTCTCTCGTAACTCGCCGGCTTGAATCCTTACTTTGGCCCTTGCGACAAATCAATCGATGCTTTTTCCTTTGGATTGCATTTCTCCACATAGCATCATCTTCTTCTTCTTCATGGATATGTATGGATTTTAGATCCAATATCTATGGGACTCACACAATGAATGACCAGGGATCATCCTTCATTTTTCATATATGATCAAACTCACATATTACAGCACAGTTGTCCCACAATTGTGAGATTTGTGTATGCACTGCATAATTTAATTTTTACCATACAAATAACCAAAAGTTTGACTTCTCTCAAAGAGTCGACTTGAGTTCTCAAATATATGCCTCAATCAGATTAAGATAATCTGAACCCTTAGATTCGGTTATCATGTTTACAAGATTTTGCAAGATCATGTCGGTCTTATGATCTTTAGTGTAAGACCTTATCTTGATTCAATCAAGGTGATGTTTCAATATACACATATGCAGGTGATGTTTTAATATACATATATGCAAGATGCCACAAATGCATACTGTCTAAGATTTATTGACAATCTCAACATACAAAAACCGTCATGTTTACCAGTAAGTGTCCTTAGGACTTGTTCGTCTCATCTCAACTCATCTTTTACATAACACCTAAGGTGATCAGTTTGTATGAGGAAACAATCTCAACCTGGTTACACAATCTAACATAGATATGTAACATGCTCAAAAGGATATTATCACACAAAAGTTCAATTGCATGCTTTTTAACTACATTAGTAGTAGTTGGTTTTGTTAATGAATCAACCAACATGTCACTAGTGTGAATAAAATTTAACAACAGTTTTCCTTTTTAGACAACATCTCATAGGAACCTACATTTGGTATCAATGTGTTGGCTCTACTATGAAAATTTGGATTCTTTATACATGCAATCACTGTTGCATTGTCATAATAGACAATTATTGGGATATTTGCCTTTGAGACAATTCCAAGATACTTAAATAATCTCATCAACTAAACACTTTTTTGCATTGCTATAGGTCCAGCTATAAATGCTACTTCCATGGTTGACAAATCTACACATGTATGTTTCTTACTACATTAAGATATTGCACCATAGTGAAGTAGGAACACATATGCTGATGCGGATTTTTATTCAAAAGGGTCTCATCTCCCATTTGCATCAGTATGGTCATCTATACATAAATCTCCACTATGATAGGAGTCAAATTTTCAGTACCATTCAAGTACTACATAATTCTCTCAACTGCTTTCCAATGAGCATACCCATGATTTGACTAGTACCGATTGAAACTGCATAACATATGTCAAATTATGTGCACATAGTTGGGTACATTAGATGGCCAACCACATTGGAATATGGTGCTTCTGACATTTAATTTTTCTTATTTAATGTTTTTGAACAAATTTTTATTGTTAGACTACCGTCTTTTCCCATTAAAGTACCAACTAGTTTGCAGCATATTAAATCATTTTAAGTCCATCTTTATAAACAATACTTGTGAGGGGGAAAAAAATCCTTTTGAGCTATCTCTTTTAATTCCAATTGCTATAATAAATGCTGATTCACCCATGTCATTTCTCTCAAAATGAATGGACAACCCAATCCTTGATTGGTTTCAGTAACTCTATATCATTATTAGCTAATAATATATCATTAACAAACAATGAGAGAATCACAAACTTTTCCTTTTGTCATTTCATATAAATACAGTGGTCTTCATCAATCATATCAAAATCACAAACTACTTGGATGATTACTTAAGCCCATAAAGGGACAATTTGAGTTTGTAAACTTTGCACTCGTATCCTTTGGCAACATATACATAAGGTTATTCTATGTGAATTTCTTCATCTAAACTTCCATTATGAACTGTGGTTTCTACATCCATATGATGTAATTCCAGATTCATATATAAGGTAATAGCTAGTATAAGGCGAACAAAAGTTGTGACTACTAGAGAAAAAACGTCATTATAGCTTGAAAGGATATGGGTATTTGAGTGAAGCAGTCTGCGAAAGAATCGCAGTGCTCCGATACCATGTAAAAAGATATCTAAGGGAGAAGAGTATTTTCTCACTTGAATTATTTACAACGAGTTGATACAAATATATATATATATATATATATATATATATATATATATATATATATATAGAAAAGATCCACGATTGGTGGAAAGAATAAAGGAAAGAAAAAAATGTTGTTTCTCCCTTTAAGTGATTTCAGCAATGTCAGCATTATCAACATCTTCAATGACTTTCAGCGTATTTCTAAAATCACTTCTTGCTGAGACGTTCTTTCTAATGTCACCATTCTTAATGCCTCCTACCCTGTCCTACCATGCTGTTGCAAAACCTAACCCTTTGAATATTCTCACGTTAAACACTCAAGCAGTCTTCCTTTCATCACGAATTCTTTTGCCAGTTTACATGTAACATATCCTGCACTCGCAGTGAAGAAATTAACCTCGATCGTTTTTGCCAGTTTACATGTAACATATCCTGCACTCGCAGTGAAGAAATTAACCTCGATCGTTGCAGCTGCTGCTACCAACCTTTTAATGGTACGACCGGCTTTTCTCTACCACAGAAACAACTCATCTGCGTGCAGGTAAGATGCACTAGCTTGTAGATACAGCCGATTGCCTCAGAAAAAGCCAGGTGCACTTTGTAGACAGGATAGATGCTTACAGAAGTTCAGACTGGTGCCTAAACAATTCAAGGACATGATTCCTGATATAGGTAACTGCTCCATCATACCAAAAGCTAGAAAAGAATAATGCATTCCAAGCAATCAATGGTAACATTTCATTCCAAATGAAATATATGGACCCAGAAGGTCTTCTGAAGTTCAATTTCATTGAGTCTCAATCAATATATAAATAATAAATATATGGGAGTCAAAATCATTGCTGCCAACAGATAAGCAGAAAGGTATAACATCCATGAAACTACCTAATTGTGCCACAACGAATAGATGAAACTTTGCAAACACCACCTGAGGTCGTGAAAGGCACATCCTTGTAACAGGCAACAAGATCTTCAGTTGTTCTCAGGTCTACCTGCACCGTTTCCCAAACTTTCTTCTTTGGATTCAGCACATCATCGGGGCTGCCATCAAAACCAGGAAATCTCACCCTCTCCCCAACACAGGCAGACTCTGGAGGATCCACCAACTCCACCTTAAGAAGAAGAATTGATTTTCCATGAGCAACTACATGATGGAAGCAGGGAAGAATACGCCCTAAAAGAACAGAAAAAATGGCAACTTCGAAAATGTATCTTACAATCGTGTGATCATTGTTCGAGGCAGCAAGAACCATGGCTTGCGACTTGATGCCCCTCATGGCTGCTGGCTTCAGGTTGCAAAGCACACAAACTTTTCGATTCTGGAAATTGATTGTGAACAAGTCTTCAGGTTATCCAATATAACATGTTATACCTTTAGACTATAAATTGATAAAAATACAACCCCTAATAATCTAAAGAGGCTTTTCACATAATCATTTTAATGCAAAAGAATCGTATTGTATTAGCTGGAACACAGAACCAGGTCACACAATTCAATTGCATTGAAGAGCAAGGGCCAATAATATGCTCAAAGAAGCACATCAAGAAGTTTTTTTTTTTTTAATTAATTTGGCATATGCAACAGATATGGTGCCACAGCAATAGCAAATTACAATAAGGTGATTGATCTTCTAAAGCCAGAAAAACTACACAATCTGAGATTATAACAAATGATGCCACTCCTGCAGCTATGTCATGAAATTGACTTAAAACACTATGGTGAAGCTGCAGACGGTTCAAAGAAGTTAAGAACGCATTATTTGGTTTAAGAATATCAGAAGGCATGACAGTTAGAGAAGAAACAGCACCTGCATTTCCTCGAGAGGGATGTACTTGACAAGGCCACTAACAACAGTACGTGGACATGCTTCACCAACATCTATCTCCTCAACATACAGTGAATCAGCATCTGGATGCTTCTGAGCCTTAGTGATGAGGCCAACACGGATATCAAGCCTTGCAACAGAAATTTCAGGTTCAGCATCCTTTCCTTTTGCTGCTGATGCAGACTTTGTTTGCTTCTTTTTTTTTGTTGTTTCATCTGTCATAGAAGAGATGCAGAAAGAGAGAAAAAAATTTAACACTTCTGCCAAACAAAAGAAACTATGAAATTCCATGACCATTACTGTTACACCGTATGCACAAAGCAATTCAGCCTAAAAATAGCAACAGATCAGATAGTTTAAATGACTGGCATATTAAAATATACTGGACTACAATTGCATATATCAGAAAGAACATCACCTGAAATGGTTGCTTTCTGCAGCTGTTTAACAACCTTCTTTGCTTCAGCTTCAGCTTGAGCTTTGACAATCCTGTCAGCTTGGCTTCCAGCAAACCTCTCTCTGTATTTCTCTACTTCTTCATCTTTCTGCAAGGCACAAAATTTGTTAGGATTTTAAGGTTCCCTAATTAATAGGAAAAATAAGAACCAATGGGAGCTTATATAGACATACCATTTCTACAAACAATGGCTCTGGTTGACCTATTTTGTGGCCAGCAGGTACTATTTCCCAAGGCCGCCGAGCCCTACCAACATTCCCATTCTCTTCACAAAATGATAACGTTTCACAAGGCAAATTTAGTTGTTGAAGCACCTACACATGTTACCAGAAGTACAAAAAGGAATTAAGCAACTATCAAAGAACAGACATAACATTGAGATGTAAGACATGGACCCAGAAAAGCTCTACTACCCAAAAGGTCAATTAGATTATAGACTTACCTTGACAGAGAAAGAAGGCATGAAAGGCTCTAAAAGAGATGCCAATAAGTGAACCAGCCCAACTGATGTCCTCATTACGATGGAACAAGAAGTCTTGTCCTCTTTGTAGAGCTTCCAGAATTGACTCTCCTATATAATTTGAAAAATAACCTTGAAGGTGTTACATGGCCAATTAGAAGAATGTAAAACAAATATCGCACTGCAAGAAAATGGAGATCTTACTTGCAGATACAAGTTGCCCTCACCAGAAATTGTCATTGCTATTTTTAATCCTTGTTTCAGCTTAACCTGACGAGAAAAAAATTAAAGAGGAGAAATTTACAAATTTTTGCAAGTATGGTGACAAAAATGACAAATATCCCACAAAATCAGAGGTAAAGGAGAGAATTAGAACTGTACTACCACCTTCTCCATAGCTTCCAGATACTGCTCAACTAAGTCGCCAACAATATCCCCAAATTTTTTTGTTAAAGCATGTGACTCTGCATCAGGTGCATCTGGAACTATTGATCCATACCCTTCTCCTATATTAACGACCAAGAATCAGTTGAAACAGTGTTTGCACTTCAGAACTATTTACAATTTGTAGACAGCAAGAACTGGGTCTGAAACATGGTCCATTACAAATCTCTAAGATGCAAGAACAACAATCTCCGGGAGGACAACATTCCTGGTATCCATCCACCCACTCTGTTTTTGGCACATGGCACACATTTCTAAAGGATCCAGGCCAAAACATGGCAAGGCTTGGTCACGAGTTCCAGTCTAACATGGACCATTATCCACCTTTTATAATTTAAGGGAAAAAAAAGGGAAAGGTTAAAATCTCAAGTTTATTCCAATCTCGTTCCCTTTCCCATGCACCAGTAACCATTCTACCTTCCTTCCCGGATCCTCATCACTCGTCTCCTCCAGTCAGCAGTCAAACCCCTGACGATGTCACCACTTAATCCTGTCCAACATCCTACCATCCTCATTCCCCATCCAGTGATGCATGTAATACCCATGAAGGGCTTCACACCTTAGAAGATAACACCTGCCATTTTTCATCTGAGGAACTGTGCTTTGGAATTTTCTTCTACAAGACATTGAGACTTTCCTATCCTAATGCACCAATCCTCAACATCGCTAGGACCAATGACCAACAATAGGTACAGCAGAGAATAAGAAAATTATGTTTGCCTAGTTACGGGGACAATGCTAACCTTCCCGTTTTGCAACAAAGCTCAACACTCGATGAATGAAGTTTCCCAAGTTCTTCAGCAACTCGCTGTTTTGTTTTGCTTGTAAATCTGTCCACGTAAACAAGGTGTCTGACACCTAAAAACAAAGAGCACAAGAGATATGAGCTCAGGCCATCCAATGAAATCATCACAAGTTCTCTAAGCCATCAGGCAAACAAAAAGGTGAAACTTAACCTACTTCAGGTCGATTAGTTAGCAAGTAATAGCGCCACACTTCAACCGGAATGCTTGTATTTTTTGCATCATTGCCGAAAACTCCAACTCCTTTACTTTTGGAAAACTTTCCTGGACATGGTAGTTGCAAAATAATTATAAATTTATAGTGACCACCAGAATCCAGAAAAAATGATATGAAAAATAAGTTAAAGAACTAACCAAGTAGGAGAAAATCCTACTCAGTCATTGACTATTACATGTAGGCCGTCCACTCCACAAGCCAGAAAAAATGATATGAAAAATAAGTTAAAGAACTAACCAAGTATGAGAAAATCCTACTCAGTCATTGACTATTACATGTAAGCCATCCACTCAACCATAGTGGACATCCCATTCATTCTTGGCGATGCATCCACCAAGAAAGCAACAAGTCTCCAATACATTCAGAAGGCTTGTCTTTAGAAAGGATGACCCTAGCAACAATAAGTACATAACTCCTACTGAACAGAACCCCTTCAATGAAAGATAATGCTTTAAATCTAAGATGATGCTAAAAGAATTGAAAACTAAGTTTTACACTGAACTCTGGAACTTTATCTCAAAAGCAACAAAATAAAATAAGCATACCAACCCAAAAAGCAGACCTGCTTCATAATTTAAATACTCTGTGACACTGATAGTCTTCATTAATGTCCAGCTTTCTTCAGTACCCAGCAGTGTTGAAGGAAACATGACCTGAAATAAGTAAAGCAAGAAAAGTTCAACCAAACAAACAAACTTAAAAAAAAAAAAATCTAAGCCAAATTAGCTTCCAATATTCAAAATATTCATGAAGCATCATGACAAAATTTACAACCAACATAAGCATAATGTAAATTGAAAATCACATATATCCTTTGATGTATACTAAGACAAGTTCACAGAAGCGAAGATGGTTATACTATGCAAGCAGCTTCATTAAAAGGATACCTCTCTGATGTGCATTTCAATATACATAGTCAGACACCTGTTTCACCATGTTCTTTTAATTTAAGTTCTAAAAGCCTAGACTAGAAGATGATATGGCAAATCCATGAGCGCCTAAGAAACCCCATAGATATAAAAATATAAAAGATGTGCATTTCAATATACATAGTCAGAATCTGATTCGCTTGAGTGCCAAAGGAGATAGATTTCATGATCTAGAAGTATATAGGCTTGCTCTAATAACCTCCGTTGCTCGTAAAGTGACCTACCCTAAAGGGAAAAGAGTACAAAAGTGAACTGCTTGCTTACCTGATGATGACCTAAATCCAACAAATACATAAAAATAGATTGTTACATGAAGAACCATGGAAGCTAGAAATATTCTCTACACTCTCCCCTACAGT
The DNA here is from genome assembly GCA_011799765.1 of Nymphaea thermarum. Taxonomy (NCBI): domain Eukaryota; kingdom Viridiplantae; phylum Streptophyta; class Magnoliopsida; order Nymphaeales; family Nymphaeaceae; genus Nymphaea; species Nymphaea thermarum. Next base: position 102,689 of record JAANDH010000072.1, read on the forward strand.
TAAGCTTGACCTTTTGATATGACAAACTGTATACAGTTTTACACGACAAAGAAAAGGAAGCAATCTAATCCTAAGTTATCAAAGTCATTGGGTGCCGCCAGCGTGATAGGTCGCGCCTAGCACCTACGTGCACTGAGGTGCACTTAGATGACCATTTAACTAATTATGGCTATATGTATTACATACAGTCAATATTATATAATATTTCTGATTGTCATATATAACCTAATATATATGTCAAAAAGTGTGGAAAACAACTATTATATATATTAAGCTATTAATTATTAAGTATTAAGTTATATAATATGAGTATATGGCTAATAGAGATATATAACAACCATCCATAACAGTCAATACTTTATGATTTATATTATACTTGTATATTGAAGACAAAATATAAAGTTTGTATAATTGAAGATTCAAGAAACTGAAAATCATACGATAAGTTCCTAGGCTCAAATGTTCATTTCAATTCATAAATTATAACAAAAAATGCATACTGATCAGTGATCTGAAGAAGAAGATGCAAGCCCATCATCATCTGAATTATCGCCTAAATGAAGTTGACATGAATGAAATATGTGTCTTCTGCTTGCTTAAATAACCATTTCCACATTCAAGCAAGAGTGGAAGACTATCGCTTAGGCTTCCACAACTTAAACATTAACACCACACCGGTCTCCAACAATATTTAATCCTCATTAAAGATTTTAAGAAATAAGAACCCTGTTGAGTTAGATGAGTGTCCCTTTGACTTCAATTGACCAGGCGGAGGCACACCCAGTCCCATATAGGCGTGACCAGCCGTTAGCATAGGCGCATGCCGACCTTACATTCCCTAAGTGCTGGACTCAGGCAATGAATGAAGGAGGTGTGCCTAGGCAACACCTTAACAACATAGACCTAATCAGTAATCACAAAACATGAAACAATAAATGGTTGAACAGGTCAACGTCACTTCCAATCTGTAAAAGGATTCAAGGTCTTTGCAAGTCTTGTTATCTTGTAACTAATAACTATAGTAGTGTATGCATCAAAATGCCTAGGTTAAAAAATGGGCTGGCCCACCAATGGGTCATTACCTGATCAAACTGATCTGCACAGATTAGACTGGGTTCAGAAGTCGAACCCAAGTACGGACTAGACAGGCAAGGCCATCCCTATCTCTAAGATCCAGGTAGAAGCCAGTACGCTCTTTAACCAGGTTGTCATGCGTGTTCACAGTTCATTGACCAGTCTAGGCTGAACTGACAGAAAAAAAATGTTGTAAAAAGCGTATCGTAAGGCGTATCGTTCGGGCTTTAAGATACGCCGTATCGTAACGTATCGTAACGTATCGTAACCGTATCGTAAATTTTTAAAAAAAATTATTGATAAATCAGAAAATTAAAAAAATCGAAAAATTTATAAAAAAAATCAGGAAAAATTAAAAATAATAAATTCTTCATAGAAAACATTCATAACAATATCATTCAACAAAGCATAAGGCTTAAGCCATAAAATGATAAACATTCAATCAAGTGTTGAACACTTCAACAACCATAGATTCATAACTCTTAAGTTTTTGATACATATAAAATCNGGTTTGACCCCGTATCGTACGATACGGGGTGTATCGCCCCGTATCGTACGATACGGGCCCTGTATCGCACGATACGTGCGATACAGGGACGATACACCCCCCTTTTACGATACGGGGGGTGTATCGTATCGTAAATTGAAAAAGTTACGATACGTATCGTACGATACGGGCCCGTATCGTACGATACGTACAACACTGAAAAAAACAGCTCACAACCTGCAGAGATGGCACATGGGACAGTTTTCAAATCCTAGCCAAATATCTAATATCTTCACTCATTTCTCCTTCTTTCAATCAAGTAATCCTCATTATAGGGACAGAGCCCCATGACCGAATTAGGACCTGGGGAAGCATACATGCAGTAACTCAAAAGATAGAAAAGTCGGGTTAAGAGTCACGTAATGAATATAAGCACTTGGGAAAAGAAAAAAACAGCCATCCAGTAAGACAATGTCATACAAGAGACAGATTTACTATCTGTGATAACCACACCTGTCATACCAGTCCAAGCATTTTAATGAAGATAGAACAGAGGAAAAGCATGCAGTGACCATTCACTGTTTAGTGAATAAGTTTGTTTCATTTTAATAAGGTTTGATTCTAAAAAATTTCTGAAAAGTTGTAGGAAGTAAACTCACAGTGTGAAATGGCACATTGTCTTTGCCCATGAACTGAAACAACTCCACATTTTCAGGATTCTTCCACCACTTCTCCCACTCTGGTGTATAACTTGCCGTTATTGATACATACCCAATTGGCGCATCAAACCAGACATAAAATACCTAATAGAATCTATTCAAGTCAGAATAGAACCTTTAAATGCAGCCACGTACATAAACACATGCACATGCACACATACACGTGTATGCGCCTTATATATACATGCACACAAACAAATATACATACACATACTCATGTATTGATATATAAAATCTTTTAAAAAATAAAAAAAAAATGTAAAGGTCTGAGTTTTTTACCTACCAATTTTCTTACAAAAACATTGATCAAAATTCAAAATGTCTAATAATATGTTCAAGGAAGCATAAAAAAGATTAAAAATAAATTAAAAATATTTTTTCCAAAAAAGTGACACAAACATTTTGCAGTTTTCAAAATATCCCAAATTTTCCCCTTTTTAATTTCCTTTATTTTCCACTTTCCTCACATTTATTTGAAAATTTTTCAATATCTTTGACAGTGATATGAACATACATGTTCAATCAGTCCCATTTTAGACTGGTTTTACAATACCCTTCATTCTTAACAGTTTAGTCATTTTTCTGTAATCTACCTTCTGGATGTGAACTTTACATTTTAAAAATTATGATCTACAAAAAGAAAAATAACATTCTTTAAATGGGTAGATGGAATTTTAAAAATGAGATTTTTTGGCTTTTAAAAGCATCTTATATGTTATACATTCTTAAAAGAATGACTACATCTACATAATTATTTCTGAAAGATACCTAAAAATATAAGGTGTGGAATAGCCACTACCAAAAAGGCACTATTTTAAAGAGCGCACACACACACACACACATATATATATAAATCATTGAAGAGGTTATTCATACAGTTCTCAGTCCCAGCACTACCTTATCCTTGAACTTCTCAAGAGGCACGGGTACTCCCCATTTCAGATCCCTGGTTATACACCGAGACTTTAAACCTTCTCTTAACCAAGCATGTGTTGCCTGAATTGCATTTTGGCTCCAAGACCCAGCAACTGACATCTTATTGATATACTCTTCTAATTTATCTTTCAACAATGGGAGTTCTAGAAACAAATGATCTGTATCACGGATGCGGGGTGAAGATCGACAGACCTACAAAAAAATAAATAAAGTTCAGGAATATTTTACAGACCCAATACATAACCAAATCTTCCAAATGCTGAGACATAATGGCCCAAGTGTCATGGGTCTCCTAATTGGACAGTTTTCCTTAAGCATATAAAATAAAAGGATAAAATTTAATGATTGACACAATTTCCATTATATACCTTGCACCTTGGATCTATAAGCTCAGTTGGATTTAATAATTTTCCACATTTTTCACATTGATCGCCCCTAGCATCCCCATAATCACATCCAGCTGTGGGACATGTGCCCTCCACAAGTCTATCAGCCAAAAAGCGATTGCAAGTGTCACAATATAGCTGCAAAATCAAAAGTTAAACAGGAAAAATAAGACCTGACCCTCCAGACCAAGAAAGGAAAAAAAAAATCATGGCTACTACTTATTAAATGAGAAATGACACCTTTCAATCAGAATAAATGGATTATACACTCACACAACTCAGATTCTGTAGTAAAATGAGAAGACCTATACCTGCTGCATTGTATTCTCAGTGAGCCACTTGTTCTCCAGGAGTTTATTGAATATTGCTTGGCAGACAACAGTCTGATTAGGGCTAGATGTACGCCCAAAGTGATCAAAACCTATATCAAACCATTCATAGATTTGCTTGTGGATTGCATGGTACCTATATCAATTAAACAAGCACGACTAAGTTGACAGAACAATGCAGGGATGCAACAGTCTTGAAAAGAAAGGACCCATCATCTTCATGTATCTTATAATGACATCACCGGTCAACTGTACCCAATTGGATAAGAAAACATGAAAACTGCAATATTGTTTGAACAAAGGAAAATAAAACCCAAAGCACTGCAAACATGTCAAATCCACCACAAAATGCTCCTCCGCAACATAATTTTCATATGCCAACCAAAAAATCTAGGAATAAAAGGTAACAAAAAAGTGCATAACAGTACCAAGAAAAGAAGGTAACAGTGCTTCATAAGCTGAAGTAATGTGAACGCATCTAGTTCTGGCTTATTTGTTTTCAACTTTTTGTTGATCGCCTTAAAGAAAGATGAAGTCCGGATCAAGATGTTAATAATTCTTCTTCCATAATTCATTAATATAAACATTAAACAACTAAAAATTATTCAATTTCCACAAGGAAAATAGGTTTTTTTTTTCTTTTTACAATTTACAGTTATCCTAAATGCTCTCCTTTTTCTTCCCATGTTTACAAATTCAACTCAATTGTTCAGTGAAAGGCCGGAAACTCATGTGGCTATACGTGAAATCATTTTAACCCAACTTCACACTACAATGCAACTTTTATCAGATATAACTATTGATGCTCTGTAAGTGCATTTTATATTAAAAGAAAGACATTTAGGAGTACGGAGAACATTAGTAAAATCCCTTGACTACATATTCTTAGCACACTGTCCATAATAAAAGAAACAGAAGCTCATTCGTTTAAATAACCGCATGACAAACAAACTTCTCTAACAGGATATCCGTTCAACTATCAAATTCTTTTCTCCGAAAAACTCTCCTTCCCCACTTCCGCAATATCTCAAGTGCTGGCATCATGAAGAGGAACCTTAAAGCGAGTTAACAGGAAGATGTAGAAAGCTGTTAGCAAGTAGTAGAAACCATTAGAAAACATTATCAGAATTACGAGCAAGGGAGTCACCAAGGCACCACAGTACATGTAGCAAGAAGAGAGCACCCCAATCAACCCACCATCTATTCAGAAACTACTCGTGACATACTCAAATTATGAACAGAGGAAGAAAACAACGCAAAGTCATCTAGGGAAAAAACCCACTAAGCAGAAGTGCACGAAAAGCAGAATCATCCACAGATCAAATAGAGGAACATACTTGTCACAAATCTCTTTTGGGGAGCAACCCTCCTCCATTGCCTTCGTCTCTGTGGCCGTTCCGTACTCATCTGTCCCGCAAACGTATACAGTATTGTATCCGCGAAGGCGACAGTACCTCGCGAAGACATCCGCGCTCAAAACGCCTTCAAAATTCAGCACAAAAGGCACTCAATAAGAAAACAGCCGAAAAACAGAAAACCCACAGGAAATTCCCCCCCAAAAAAAAAGCTCCATTTTCACACGACACAGACTCACATCCGATGATATTTCCAAGATGAGGAACATTGTTGACGTAAGGAAGAGCACTCGTAATGAGCACATTTCTCCTGCCTTCGATCGGAAGCTTCGGCGTCCGACCACCGGCGGCTTCTCCCATCTCTCCCTCTTCGCCTCGAGCACCAACAGCAAAGAGCTCGTTGTTCCGAGAAATCAAGAAACCTGAAAAATACTAACAACAGCAACCAAAGCACCAACCACTGCTTTACACAAATACCCCATCAAATTTCACCAGCCCACAAATTCAAAGCTCCACTTGCTCCACCCATGGCTCTCTCTTGCTCATCTCAGCATGAAAAAATCCCAGAAATTGAAGAACCAACGAAGACAGGGAGAAAAGGAACTCACCACGAAATCCCAACTATGTCGGAGCACTTCCCTCAGAGAGAGAGAGAGAGAGAGAGAGAGAGAGAGAGAGAGAGAGAGAGAGAAAGCTTCTTCTACCAGGCGCCACCCCAAAATGTCGAAGGGGAAGGAGGAGAAGCTAACTTTGTGTAAAACCTACTGATATTGATTATTACTAAAATACCCTTGATGGGCGTTCTAATTACAAACCAAGTGTCGTTTCTTACCAAGGACGAACCGAGCCCTAGGTCTTGGTCTGGGCTTAGTTCTCAGCTTTTCCTAGCTTAGGTGAGTCCAGCCGAATTCATCTGCCATTGGCCCGTTCTCCCAGTGCCACTAGTTTACAAATCGAGAATTTTATAAAGATACACTTGCATTTTAATAGAAAAAGTGAAAAACACGCTCAAGCTTCAAAGAGCTTTCATCTACTTATTTGTTGTGGTAAACATTTGCATTTGACTATAGATAAAATGTTTTAATATTGAGAGGCTTTTCTTATTTCCTTCAAAAAGTTAGTTTTGTAAAATGAAGTTGCTAATTGCTTCATCTTATCCGGTCTAACTATACGGTAATAGTCAATTAGGTGACTCTAATCTCTATTAGGCAATATGAAATTCCAAAAATATTCGTATTTGGGCTTTTTCTGCTCAAATTTAACTCTATTGTTAGCTACATGCATATGTTGGGGTTGAGAATTTGCAATTCCTGCTTGGTTGGTTGGTGTTGACAGTAAGTTGCCTTTGTATGCCTTTGTATGAAGGATGAAAATTTTGGTCCGAATTCTATTGAGATCACCTAACATGATATAAGGCTAGCCAGCTAACCCATGTATGTTTTATGTGTTTTTAAATAAATATGTATTAGAAACTCGTTTGGAATGTTATGTTAGGTTTTAAGATTCATTTAGCTAAAACTTGCAAATTTTCATTTCAATGCATGTGAGGGGGGATGGGATACCTCCAAGAGGTCGAAGCCACTTCCTCCTTCTCCATGCTTCAAGCTTCATAGCTACTTTAAGACGTGAGTGGAGAGTGATGTCCATCAACTAGAGTGTTGTGCATCTACTGTTTGTAGTCCAAATGAGTAGCACCAACCAAAATCAAACTGACGACAAAACTTTCACTTGCACACAAGTCCAACAAGCTATGCTACATCTCTCAGAGCATTTTAATGCTTATGAGATAAGTATGATCAGATAAACAATCTAATTGATCAAATTGCTGCCAACTTGAGACATGGGATGAAGTTCTCCAACGGTTTACTTTTCTATTTTTCGAAACGAATGATATCCAATTTTTCTCCTACTTAATAAAAGAGAGTAATATCATTGGATGAACTCGTCTAATAGTCAAGATCAGCAACGCTTATGCCAGCTAATTTCATGCTTAACCAGTGGCGGAGCCAGCGTGGGGCAGGTGTGGGCACCTGCCCACGCCAACTCAAAAAATTTTCTTTTATACCATTTAAAATAGTAAATGGTATAAAAGAAAACTTCTTCCTTCCTCTCACTGTCCTGCCCACGCCAGCCCTCGCCAGCCAATTTTTCTGGCTCCGCCACTGTGCTTAACTAGTCCTGGTCATTTTCCTAATCTGCATAGAATGAATCATGCTAATTCTAAGGGATACGGGGAAGGCTCAAACAATAAATAATCTTCTTTCACTACTCATTCCTGTTGAATTAGGATTAGTTGTTGCCTAAACATGTCTCCATGAACCTTTCTCCTCGAGGCATAACCAAATGACATAGGGCAGTAGAAAAAGTAAGACATTTATTTATCTTTAAGTAGTACTCACACAATGATGAAACATGGATGATTTTTCATTCATCACTAAGTCAACATATATATATATATATATATATATATATATATATATATATATATATATAAACTTGTGGTATCACTAATGCAAGGATGGAATCAGAAATTTTTTTCTATAGGGTGTCGAATATATGGTTAACAAATTTTCAATTGGCCTTGAGCACTCGTGGGGCTCACCCATATAACTGGCCCCAAATCCTCCTAGATTCAATCACTAAAAAAAAGGTTCGAAGTGGGCTCCATGGGGCATATGCCTCACAGGGACCCCACGTATCTCTGCCCTTGCACTAGTGTACTATAAAACACTTTCTTATATTTGTGAGAGTATAAAAGCACTAGAGTCATTTATATTTGCCTTACAATTCATAAGGATATAGGCTCTCCTCTAGATCTTGATTCCGTTATTCAAATGTGTGCATTACGATATCAAAATGACAAGATGAGCTCTTAAATGGCTTATGAGGGTTATAAACTTGGGATTAGATATGTGGTGTGAAAAAGATAAAAACACCACATTATGAACATCTTACTCTATTTAACAAATAGGATAGATGTAAAAGGACACATTTAGAACGCCAGATATAAAACCCCAAAGGTTTTGTTTTGTATTGAAGACTGGAAGAAGATCTTTAAAGACTTATAAAAAAAGGTTGTTAAAGTGATTAGTTGTCTTAGTTTCTAGTCTTTTTGGGGCTAGAACTGAAGTTGCTAAGAGGCAGATTATAATATAAGTCGAACCAAGGGCCCAAACCCGACTTGGAAGTGGGTTGAGTTGTTACAGTATCAAAGCACGGTTCAACACTCAAACCTAGGGTCCCAAACGCGTGGATGCGTGCACCTTAAGGTGAGTAGACTAACACCACAAAAGTTTAGACTTGTATTTGAAGATTGTGAGAGATCTTCAATTATTTACAAAAGAGGTTATTAAAGTGATCAGTTGTCATGTTTCCTAGCCTTTTTAGGGTTGAAATTAGTTTGCTAAATTGTACTTAAAAATATTAAGCACTAAATCTAGCAAACAAATCATGTCCCGAATGAGTTGGATATGTATGATATTTGTGTAGGTGACTTCGGAGGACAACCATGCTTTTTTAGGTATTACATAGAAAGTTTTAATTTACTTTTTTATTTGCTGTTTGTCACATGAGGTTTATATGTATCTATTCATTGTTTAGTTGTGGTTGAATAGATTTGAGAGTAATTGCCCAACCTTAGAAATTTATCAATCAAAGTCCTCAATTAGACATGCACTGCTAATAGTTGTGAAAGACATTTAAGAGTTTTCTAATATTTCCACAATATGAAATGGAATAAAGTTGAACATAAAAGGTCAAATGTCCTCGTTTATGTTGGACACAATGTGAGATTGAGACAAAGGTAATAAATTAATGACTTAACCTTGCCTAGTTTCATAAGTATTATAATATACACTTGCTTTATAATATATATTAACATATTTTCTCTTATTTAGTTCATGCAATTACAAAAAAGACGAGGAAGAAAGCATACATGTCAGTTTGATCTTACCAGCTTGGACAACTTGATGTGCTAGATTCATGGATTGAAGAAAAACCAACTGGATATTTGATGATGAGGATCTTTAGTGGTTGAATATTGATTGAATATTGAATGAGCAGAAAATGTTTATGACTGGATATGTCGTAAGGGATATTCAATTTGAAAAAACAATGCAAATGACAATGAGAATGAAAATGAATATGAATATGAGGATGATAAGGCAGATGAAGATGATGAATGATGATATTCTCATTTGTTATTTGCATTGAAATTGAGAATTTTCATTTTGTGATGTATAACACTGTAAATATTTTTTTTGATGTGTGGTAGTTTATGAATTAGGTTATGTTACGTTAAGATCTTAGATTGATGGATGTTCAATAGCTATATAAGCCTCTATTTATAAACATGTTTTTGTAGAGAGCATATTTTCTTGATTTTACCTATTTTTTTTATTTCTTTTTTGTCTCTTTTTTTATTATATTGAATTAAAAAATAAATTTATGATATGTTTGCACTTTACAAGATTTTGGATTGATATCCAATCTTGAAAGTAGTAAAAATGATTGTATAAAGGAATATACGGTGCCACCTAAAAATATCATCAAGAGATAAAGACTTAAGATTTCAAGGGTGCAGCTTCTCATCAAACTGAACTACATTTGAACCCACTTCCCCCTTTTTCTTTTATTAGATGGTCCAACTAGATTGAAGCAATTGCCGCAAATTTTGTTAATGTGTGTTTTAATGGCAAGGTTTTTCTTGGGTCGAAGCTGAAAATCTCGAAAAAACTTTGGCAACTTTTAGAAAAGAAAAATATCATAAAAATTATGGAAAAGTAAAATAATGAAAAACTAACAAAAAGCATTAAAAAAACTTGATAAAATGATAAAAATATTATTTTAACGATGGTATAAATTAAGATAATAAATTAACTTAATTTTTTAATTTTAAAGCAAAAATAACATAAAAACAATGAAAAAATTTAGAAAAGAAAAATAGCTTACAAATTAAGGAAAAGTGAAACAAATGCAAAACTAACAGAAAACATAGACAATAACTTGCTAAAATGATAAATTAATATTTTTATGTTGGTAGAAATGAAGATAAATAGTGTAACTTAATGTTTAAATTTTAAAGCAAAAATAACATAAAGATAATGAGAAAAAACGCAATAAAATGCAAAAAGGATTGCAAAAAAATCATTTTGGAGTTTTTTTCGAAGAAAAAGGGAAAAAAGATGGGGTTTTTTTTTTGTTTCATTGCTTTCTAATGATTTTGCCAGATCTTTTTCGAAAAAAATACAATGGATTGAAGTGACATGAAGTTGAAAACTTTTACACCGACTATTTGGTCCAAAAGAACTTAGTGTATGCAATTTCCTATCTATTGAGAATGGATTAAAGATAAGATCCATCTTCTCATTGCCTTTAGTACTGAGTTACTAGTGACCATGTTCTACACGTTATGATGATACCCAGGTGTGTGTGTGTGTCCATGGCTTTCGTACCTAGTTTCAAAGAACTAAGCAAGTTTTTGTTTGTCATGTTGGCTGGTGCAGAAGGATGCATTCAGGGCATTTGGCAATGTCAATAGCAACTGTTTGTTACTGTTTCATGAATTTGCCTCAAAGTTTGAAGAAGATTTCCAAAGATTGGGGAAAATCATTGAAACACTTGTAATAGTATTCTATGAATCAGTAACAAATTGTTCTCATTTCCAAACCGGGTCCTTTGAGATGGCTAATTCTTTCTCTCATGATTCTCTCCACATAGTTGTTTTCATCAATAAAGGTGAGAGTCATGCTTATCTTGTTAAAGGACTAATTGGTTGAGCTTTCCCTTTGGATGGGCTGCAAATCCAACATGACCTCCAAGAGCCAAGTGAGAATTTCATATTGGTGGGGAGGAAGGGAGAATGCACCTTCACCTGCTTGGTGCCACCAGGGCAGAATAGAAGAGTAGGGCCATGGACTAATGTTTGCTACAAGTAATCCGGCATTATCTACTGCAATATTGTTCCTGCTTTTGTCTTCATCATATTGAATTGCATTAGAAAGCTCCTCTGCACACTAATATTCTACATAGATATGGACAATCTAAAGCAGGATGCAGTCAAAAGTTTCTCAGTAACTTTACTATTCTTGTTTACGATTTTCATTCCTTGTTTTTCTGTAGATTTGGAATATATCATTGGTCATGTTTTTAATGTTTAATCTGGTGGATACGTTTTTTGTTATGATGATTTAAAATTACTGAAGTTTGTGCTCCAGATACTATGTACATATATGTATTTATGTATATATCATGTTCTGCAACATATCATGCATTTGCATCTAAAAATGCTGTGGTTGTTACTGCATACTAAAAGGTCCACGATCAAGTCACACTGAAAACTCTTCTATGCAATAATCACAACGTTATGCTCTTACATAAGAATTAGAAACCAATAACTATGCAATAGTCACAACTGCTCATATATAAGAACTAGAAACCAATGACCCTACAAAGAGACACTAAGTACTCCCATGCACCCACCTGAACTATGACATAAATCATTTTATTCCTGTAAATCCCAACATTTCACGGACAGAAACTAACAGCGGAAAAGAACAAGCTCTCTGCTCATTATATAGTCATCTGCTCTGTGTTGCTGACATACCGCTGAAGCAAGATCAGGACTAATCAAGATCTCAACCACCGGGCTGCACACATGAAATCCTCAAGTTATCACAGGGATTCATTGCTGATCTTTCTTTGATTCCGACCATCAAGTGTGTCTTTGTATTCAGCATAGTGAGCTTCTCTTTCAAAGTAAGACTCTAAGTTGATCAACTGATTGAATTCTGCAAAGCTAGCCAGCTTGTCAAGATGGCCCCTGCTGGATCCTGTCTCCTTCATTTTTTGCAACAGGTCCATTAAGGCTCTGGTTGTTGTATAAAGGGTGGTGGTAGAGTGCAAGATAAGATGGAAACCCATCTCCTTTAGTTCATCTGCAGTATGCAATGGAGTAACACCTCCTTCTATCATGTTAACAACCCTGTAACCGTTCGTCTGTCCTGCAATTTCTCTGAGTTCATCATCGCTTCTTGGTGCATCAACAAAGCAGGCATCAGCTCCAGCCTATTTATGTCAAATCAAAGTTTGTGTCAATGCACTAGTTTGGTAGCAGGATAGATTTCCAAATTACAACCGTGAGTAGAAAAGACTATAAGACTGCTAGGTGCAAAGATGTCATCTGATAAAGAACATTAGTAACAGAAAATTTTGTTGTTACTGGCTAGCTTCTTGCTTTGAACAGTTTTCAATTTCTTTCAGAAAGAGAAAAGAAATTTTACGAGATTAGTTCCCAAGATCTGGAAGGTATTGTGCCGTTGTCTTAAGAAAATTAGTGGCTCCATTATGTGCTAAACCTGCATACCCAAGTACACCATCTGCTCTAACTATAGCTCATATTTGGGTTAGTTGTGACAAAACTAGTTGATCACATAGGTATAGGATATAAGTGGTTCGGATTTCAGTCGAATCCAGTCTTTACTGAATTGACTCAATCAGATTCTATGTAATCAAATTCAGATCCCGAAACCCATTTCTTAGAGTCAAATGCAGATATGACTAGCGTAAGATCCAGCATTTTCATATAATCAGGTCAGATCTTTAACCAGAAATCAAATCTGGATTATGTAATTGCATACTGAATCTGAAACTGATTAGCGATCGATCTGGATTTCTTTACAAAATGAAAGAAAACAGGTTTCAGATCAGATCAATAATATATATATGTATATATATGTATATGTATATATATACATATACATATATATACATATGTATATATCTGATCTGTGCAAATCCCTACATGAGCATGATCTCCATAACCAGAAACTTAGGTACTCACACAAGAATGTTGTTTCTCTTCATGTATGCACATGGACATATATAAGTCGGTAGGAAAGTTCAAAAATTTGATCTTTAACTCATCATGACGTACCTCCATGTACAGGTTGGCCCTTGATATGGCCTCTGCTAGCCCATATTTCTCTGATATTGCCCTGGCATCAGTCCGCGCGATAAGGAAGAAATCAGAATCCCCTATGGCATCTCTTGCTGCAGCAATCTTTGCAGCATGCTCCTCTGCAGGTATAACCTTCAAAAAGGTGTGGTGGAAAGCCAAACGTAAGATGTAAAGAAAGCAAAAAATTAGGAAAAGTTAAGAACCTCATTTTTACTGTAATGGGATAATATAAAGTGACCAGTCCTCTAGTCATGAAAGCATACTCCAGACTAGTGTTGTCAATATCAGCCTCTATTGGCATCTTATTCAGAGATCGCTCATAAGGAGGCAAATACAGCCTGAATAGGCCCATATCGCATGATTCGACCCCGTAATAGAAACAGAGCAACTTAATCGAATAAAAGGACATATTCTGTCAAGAAGAGTTCAAAGAAGCAAGTTACAAATACTACTGTGCAATTGCTTCTTGTGTGAAGACCTTCAGGGACACTAATCATATCCCGTCGAGGAACTCATGCATAAACCTATGAAAGGGGGTTTCTGTATACTGTTAAGATTGCAAAACTGACCTGCTTGCCGCGCATATGGCCTTCCAGATCACATTTGCAGGGATCAATAAGGCAATAAGAAAAACAAATTAGATGTTTACATACTGTAGAAATCTCATGAAAGAAAATGATCATTTGCTGTAAGAAGATGGTCTTAAAGAGAACAGAGATTAAGCACGAGATGCATGAAATTCAGAAGGACTTTTGCTTCATACCGCACTTCTTGGGCCATGCTTGATCCTGAAACAGAATCAAGATTTACTGTGAGCGCTCTGGATTAAGCATCTGGTGTGATCATAATTTAATCATGCACTGAATTGCTGTGAGTGAAAGAAACTATAAGCCCAAGAGAAGCATGAAGAAACGGTGGAACATATATGAATCACCAATAACAAAATGCAGAATTTCTTTCTTGAGAGATGCTTACCTCAAGGAAGCAGCCCGCTGCACCTGCTGCAATCAGATCTGTGACGGTCCTTTGTACATTGAGGGAATTACCGCCGCCGGTGTCTTGGTAAGATGGTAACAGTAACATGCAATAGAAAACAGTTTATTGGTCATTTGAAATCTCTCTGAGTGTGAGTGTGAGTGTGTGGGTGGGGATATATAATTATATATAGAGAGAGAGACAGAGAGAGAAAAAGAGAGCAGTTTTTTGGGTATTCAGCAATCACATCCTATCCAGCAAACAATCTTAAATTCTTTCAAGTGTGGTGAATCTATATGGTTCAAAACTCAGGAATGTTCCCCAGAATCGGTTCCTAAAACACATTAGAGAAGAGAAATAAATTAATTGGTAGCTTCCTTAATTAGGGGGTTTCCAAAATTAATCTCTGTTTAATTCACAGTCAATGTAGATGCTCGTTTCTGCCATTTGCTTAACTGGTTCGAGTTCTTAAAGCTAACTTGATTTGTCAATGAAAATTTTTACTCAAACTCTTAAAAGAAAAGCTTAATGGAGTGACGCACAAATGTTTTTCAAATTACGTAAACTCAAACTCTAAAAGCATGCCAACTTTTGGCTAAACTCATAAAAAATAAAGTTGATCTAAAGTTTGCAACCGTCATCATTGAGTTCAGGTGGAAATGGTTAATTTGTCGGACATTTTTTTTCCTCAATTACTAAAAAGGACTTTTAATTTCTTGAATTTTAAATATGTTAGCTAAAGATAAAAAAGTTGAAATGAAGTTAGCTAAAGATAAAAAATCTTTTAAACATTTTAAAAATAATGAAGTTAACTAAAGATAAAAAAAAAATCTTTTAAACATTTTAAAAATAACTAAAACTGGCACGTTGAAATCCGTTACCAGAAAATGAACCGGTCTGCCATCATCCGATTCAAATAAGCGGGTTCAAGCTGCTTCTCAAAAAATTCGTCTGAAAGGGTGGTAACTTTATTTTACTTTTTATTTATTACATTTTCTTTCCTTTCGTGACTTGCACGATCCATGTGTCCGGTTATAGTAGCGAGGTGCCCCACCTCCCCTGACCTGAAAGGGGGGCCGAAGTTCAAGGTGAAGAAATGTACCGGCGTCTGCAATGAACGGGATATCACGGACAGTGGAGCAGATCGTCCGGGCCGCTTCCGCCATCTCCGGCGGCCTGAAATCGAGAAATTGTGCTTTGAGTTCGCCATTATTCAGGGAATCGAGCTTTACATGAAAAGGAACGAGAGAGAATTTTCTCCAAATCAAGATGGACGAATGGAAAGACGGTAAAAGTATCGGTGACTAGGTATAGGATCGAATTGTACGTCATGAGGCCGATGTCAGGCTTCCCAAGCCGGGCGGCGGAGACGGAGTATCCGGAGATGAAGCCGGCGCTAAAGCCGACTTTCTGGACAATGGCGGCCGACAGCGCGTCGTAGCAGCCCGGCAGGAGCGCGACGCCCTCCTTCTCGATTATCTCCTGGATTCTGGTGGTCCTGCCAGCAGGGGAGCGGGAGGCGCTCGAGCAGAAGCTCCGCCGGCGGAGAACGTTCTCGCTTCCGGTGGCCAGCGCGGGGGCTGCCTCATGTTTGGCGAGGAGTCCGGCCGCGCTTCGGCCAGCTCTGGACCGTAACGCTGCACTCAATGTGACAATTCCGGCCATCTCTCTCTTTCTCTCCTCTCTCTTGCTCTGTGTCTGATGCACAGAGGAGGTTTGCACCCTCTTTTATAGAGTGTGGTCCGTGGAAGGTGAGAAGGGGAGGGTGGTGGGCCCCCTCCATCAGGTGCTGTCCACATGGCAGTGGGGCCCAAGCATGTGGAAAGTGGGCCCCAGATTTGTACCTGGCGTTCCGGAGAATGTTTGATCGAGTGGCAAAAGGACAGTCCGGAGCCCTTTCCCCTTTGCATCCGATTTGGTGGAAATAATATAACAAATCTTGGATTTGAGAAGCATCAATAAGTACCATGCCAAACTATGTTAGGGAATAAATAAGTAAATAAAATAAATCATTTAGATCGTGTGGGCAACCGCCCCCACAAGGTCAGGCCTAGCTAAAGTTCTCCAGAGTGATGTATTCTTAACCATGTAAATCCGCCTTTTTAGATATTCATATATTTAGGTTTCAAGTTTCAACACAAATGAAAAAAAAAAAATTCTAATCATTATATCACAATTCAAATTCACAATCCAAATTCCATTTTTAAATTCATTCGAATCCGAATTCGAGTTTTAAACCGCATACAAACTGCATTGTGATATGTTAATAACTGATTTTCAAAATACATGGACATTGAAACTACTTAAAAATATTAGAAAGAGATGAACAACCGGGTTTGAAGAACACGCCTCCTCGGGCCTCGACCTTCCCTTCTATTTGTTACTTAATTGAAGTGACATTTACTGGCCAGTTGCCACTTTTAAGTATGCGGCCGCTTAGTTCTCCCTTTTCCTCTCCCTTTCCCTCTCTACTTAAAGCGTGTTTGTCGTGAGTGGATTGCATTATTTAAATGGGTTCGTAATGCCGATTTAATGTTGTGATTTCAATAGATGTATTTAAATGGGTTCGTAATGCCGATTTAATGTTGTGTTTAGAATGGATGTAGTAACAGAGCTACCGTGTGTGGTAGGTGCATATGCATTGTGATTGTGATTAAGCTGGACCTAGGTTTAGGTAGGTCTAACCGCTCATATCAGACCTAAGTCAGTGCTCAACAAACACTCATTGTACTAAGCGAGAGACGGTTGGTACTTTTCTGACTTCCTTACTGGAATGGAGATGCAAATCCATGTTTCTTTGATTCCAGAATTTAAAATCCTCAAGGATTTTAAG
>JAANDH010000072.1:119839-236310 GCA_011799765.1 Nymphaea thermarum
TTTTTTTTTTTTTTTTTTTTTTTTTTTTTTTTTTTTTTTTTTTTTTTTTTTTTTTTTTTTTTTTTTTTTTTTTTTTTTTAGGGGTGAGCGGTTCATTGCCACCGCCCCTAAGAGAGGCCTTCGCCCCCCCTCTGTGCCCGCCCCCCGGGGTTTTCACAGAGCTGCGTCGGGCCCTTTTACGGGCCAGGAGTAGTGCGCGCTGAGACGTGACAGTGGCCGTTCCAAGGACTTGAACACGGTCGTTAGAAGAGCAGGACCACCTTGCCGCCCAGTGCGCTACCACCCCTTACGTTCATCCGCATTAAACTCTTACCCGGCGTTACACTTAACTTTTTATATATTTTAAAACATGTAAGAGCGCGTTTGTTTTAAGTAACACACTGTTCCAAGGACATTGAGAGCAAGAATCGACGTAGGATTTGAATACCAAGCAACAAAAGTCTATACAATATCCAAATCCCATTTTCAATTTGTCAATTTTTGATCTGTTCCAAATCTTGATATTTAAATTTACGTCCCAATTTAAAACTTATGGATATTGGATCCATCATATTATTCAATACCAAATCCAAATACGATGATGTATGTACTTAAAACCAAATCTCAATCCGACCGGATGTCATTTGATCTGATTTCCTTATCTAATGTTAGATTATTTTTTTGGTATGCAACTTTTTAAAGTAGTTCAATTAAATATTTAATTTGAATCCAATCTATTGACATCTCTATCTATTCGGATCAACGCTGGGAAAAGAAGCCTAATAAAAGTTATTACTGAAATATTCCAAGGTTTCTGTTAAATATATAATAAATAGGACAACCTTTTTCGAAAATTTATCCAAAAAGAAGAAACTTACTATTGCAGCATACATCATTTCATGGGTATATAATTCGGCCTCTCGGCTCTGCCCCTGCCTGTACCTTGCATTTCTGTCCTTTCCATCCTTTTTTTTTGCCCTTTAAAGGAGTTTTTCCTTTTTCTAAGGCATTTTAAGCTTCATCACATACTCTCTTTGGTCATAGCTTGTCATACATCATTCTTCGCAATTTGAATGTCAATTTAAGTATAATTAAAAAATAGTGAAGTCTATAGATTTAATTTAATGATTTTCAAGTTGGAAGGACAATGCAACATATGTAATAGTTTACTCAAAATAAAAGCTCCATTAAAGAGTGTACCGTAAGTCTATCGAGGCCTGAAAGTCAAAACCTTTGAGGTATAAGGGTATGAATTTGAGGGTTTTACGCCAAAAACAGTTTCTCGGAATGGATTTGAGGGTTTTACGCCAAAGACAGTTTCTCCCAAGTAAAACGAAAAAAAAACTCTCACATGGTATGTGGGCATGGATGTATTTTAAAACTTAAATATTTATATTTAAAAATAAAACAAAATTAAATTTGTAAACATAAATATTTATATTTACAAATTTAATTTTGTTTTATTTTCACTTTTTCCTTCTTTTTTATTTCTCTTTCACCTAGATTTTTCCTCCTACTTTTCTTTAGAATTGAGAATTTTGTATATTATGAGCCAAAATATCATTTTTCAAAATTTTTATATAAACAAGTGATTTTTTTTAAATTTACATGTATTTTTTTTTTTTAAATTTGAAGTGGGGTCAGGGCCCAAGCACCAACAACACTTTATTAAAAGTGGGATTATATTGGAAAAACCAGAAGCATGAGGTCCTCTTTTAGGGTTATAGCCAAAATTCAGTCTTCTGAATGTAAAATCTTGTCATACACCAAACTACTGATTGCACAACTGACCACACAAGCAAATCCAAAAAAACCAGAATTCTTTTTCCTTTTTTTCCCCACAAAAAAAAAAAAAATCATGATGGGAGTATTGCACTTGGCTCCAAGTACAAATTCTGATCAACACACATCAAAATGTTTGCGTCATTGTGAAGAATTATGATTTGCGTGAAGGTTGCAGCAGAATGAAGATCACTAATTTCACAAA
Organism: Nymphaea thermarum; assembly: GCA_011799765.1. Taxonomy (NCBI): domain Eukaryota; kingdom Viridiplantae; phylum Streptophyta; class Magnoliopsida; order Nymphaeales; family Nymphaeaceae; genus Nymphaea; species Nymphaea thermarum. Next base: position 121,806 of record JAANDH010000072.1, read on the forward strand.
AATCGGTTGTCCTCACCGGCCCTCTATTATCTGCACCTATCCGGCGTTTTATATATGGGACATTCTTAGTTTATACATATCATTGGCCCGATCCGATTGCTCGATGCAATGCATTATATATATATATATATATATATATATATATATATATATATATATATATATATATATATATATATATATATATATGATTAAACACATTGCCCGATGCATAGATAGTTTGCTTTGAGAGCTCGAAGAATCTATCCATCCAAATCTAGATGAAAAAATCCATAAATACTATCTATAGATAAAAGGTAGAAGTAGAAGTTTACCACGGAGAATCTATCCATCCAAATCTAGATGAAGAAATCCATAAATACTATCTATAGATAAAAGGTAAAAGTTTACCAACACACGTGCCGAACGTCGACAATTGTTCACTGGGAAAAAAATTTAACGACACGATAGTGTTCATGAGTCGGTAAAACTAGCTCATTATTGCACTCTTTACCGATGTCTAGAGCTGAATGTTGGTAATTTTTACAAGAAAAAAGTATTATTGAGGCAGAAAAGGTCGAGCGTCGGCAAGACTGACTTCTTTTCAGTACGTTTACTGACATTCGGAATGGGACGCCGCTAAAATGACAACTTCAACAACATACTAACGGCAGGCGCCAGTGAAGGCTGCTTTTTACCGATGTCTTCCTGAGGAGGAAGGTGAATATTATGAAAATTAATATTCATGGACATTTGGTTCCAAATGTCAGTAAAAGTTTCCTTTCATCAACGTGAGATTTTCTAAGTGCTACTATGAGAGGCCAATAGATGGAGAAATTCACAAAACTTACATACACTTGCGCGATGAACAGGTGACTATGTTTGAACAATACTCAAAATGGTCAGAGGATTTCAGCGTTTCTCTCTCTCTCACACACACATATTAAAACTTGAATTTGGCAATACCTAATAATGTAGAAAGTTGGTATTCTTTTAGCTGAGTTTCGGGAAAAGTGGAAACCAAGTTTTGTTTGCTTGATAGATAATTGAAAACTTGGTCTTCACTTTTGTAAGGTAGTCTTTGTTTGAGAGAGAACAACTAGATTTTCCGGGAACCTAATAAAGTTGATGGATCAGAGAAAACGCTTTGAAACTCTGTTTGGTTTCCATGCATTTCGAAAGAATGAGTTCTCATTCTGGAAAAGCTGGGAAAGCCGCTCCTAATAGGAAACCATCTTCTCTTCTGCAAGTTTGCAAGAGTGGCTTGTTTCAATCCTTTTCCTATGGAAAATGTCTTCTTCGCATGTAGGTAATCGAAGAAAATGCCATCATAAGAAAAAAAAAAGGGAATTGGAATGATATCGAAAATGTATATATATTCAAATTTAATCCGAATTAGAGCGGTTGTCTTTGCTTAAATCCCAAACTGATCCAATTTCTTAACCAGATATTATTTTTTTCCATATCCATCCTTTTTTTGGAATGGTTAGGTAAGATATCTGATCCAAATTAGATATATTGATATCCCTAATTCGTTCTTGTTAGAGTTTTATAAAAATGGTAGGATGTCAAACATATTCCTCATGTCCTACGTTTGCATTGTCCTACAGACTTGATCACCCTAGCGCAAGGAAGTACACCACTTAATGAGTCTGCAGCCTGTTTAAGAACTATGACCTTAGATACATAGTAACAAAGTAAATATGATTATTATCTATATACAACAAATAAGGAAGGGAAGACTATATGTTGAAAGGTGATTATTCCATAACTGCCTTTGAATTTTGAAGTGTGTGTGTGTGTGTATATATATATATATATATATATATATATATATATATATATATATATATATATAAAGAGAGAGAGAGAGAGAGAGAGAGAGAGAAATTGGTAAGTAGCAGGCCACTTCAGTAAGGAATAAAAAACAGACTTCTTAGTTTGTGTTAAAAAACTGTTTTAAACAAAATGTGAACCTCTTAATGTGTTTATCAACACTAATTTAAAATTAATCATGTTTTAGTTCAAGCTATTTTTTTTGAAAAGTTTGACCTTTCTAATATCAAAATTTTGATTTTATAAGAGCTGTTACATTTTTTGATCATTAAACAACATCATTGAAATAAAAAATGAATAATTTAATGTACGTTTCTCATCAAATTACTTTTAAAATCATATTTATAATGTTAGATTGCCAAAAAACAAAAAAAAAAAATTTAATGAGTCTGGTTTTTGTCCTTTAACTAAGTGGTCTGGTGTGTATACATATGTGCATATGTTCTCAAACATCAATTTTAACTGTGATTGGTTGTTCATGATTTTAGCTTCTCTGTTTTTCCTTCTCCATTCCGTTGAAAAAATTAAACAGCTCACGATTTACATTCAACTTCTGCATCTCAAAATTCTGTAAGTTTATTATTCATATCAATCACTTGATCTATCACCCGATCTCTCTGCAAATTAAATATCAGTTCTGACAAATATGGTGCTTGAAATAATGAAGTTGGCGTGGGATAGGCTGTTGTGGACTGGTGCATGGGTAGTGGTTTTAGCTTGTGACCTCCTTATGTGCTTGGTGGGTTTGATCAGTACTCTCACAAGAGGCCTCATCTGGTCCGTGAGTTCATGAAAAGTCCCATTGCTTTAACTCTTTTGGAACTCGTCTTTCTAGAGTTCTTAAAAGTTCTACCGAGGGCCTCATTTAGGAGGCATTTGGTAACTTCAAATCTAAAACCCGAGGCTGATGTGAGATCTTAAAATGGAGAGATCCATCACTATTTAGACAAAGATTGGATTTTGAAGCCGTGGCTTAATTTTAAACCATTTCTTCGTTGATATAGGTCTGGTTTGAGGTCCCTACTTTTAAATCTACACACTTTAGAAGCAGCTGCATGAAGATTTTAGTTTCTCCAACCAACTCCACCAATTTGTAACTGTAGAGGCCGTTTAGGAACAGTAACATTCCTATGTATCTAACCTAAAAATAGTTAGATTCATTGAACACTTTAAAAATTGTTCCATAAATCTGCTCTAGTTTTTGAGGTAAATGCATAGAATAGCGATGTACTGTAACGGTTCCCAAACAGCACCATAGGGGCAGTTTGTTAACTGTTGTTATTCTATGAATTTGTTCTCAAGATTAAAACATATTCGTAGAATACTGTCACACAATGTTCCATAAAAATCTTTGGAGCAGATTTATGGAACAATAACAAGCTTTTTCTATTGCCAAACAACCCCATAGGTTTTCTCCACCAGACAAAGATACATCATGGGTTACTTCCAACTACACCTATCACCTATGCATCTAGCTAGCTTTCATTTTTTTCCTTACATATATACACAACATTGAAGTTGAGAAAATTATAAGATCCATAGTAACATTTTTTTTCATAACATGCTTCCTCGCCGTATTAGGGAATTTCTGACATCCATTTATGATATATTTCTTTTGCCTAGGCAATTTTATAGTTGGTAAACCTCCTTCGCTAAGTCCCTCCCATCTTTCGCATCCATTACTTGAAAGCTTGTCGTTGCGGCATTGTTGAAATTGTGGGTGGCACTACAAAAGAAGCTCTTGTGCTGGTAATCCTTTTGACAAGTGTATAGGGATGTCAATGAATTGGATCCAGATTGGATATTTAATTGATCTGCTTCAAGAAATTTGGAAATGGAAGAAAATATTTAACATCTACAGGTTTGGATTTAAGGAACAACATCTGATTGGATTCAAATTCCGTTTTAAATAAATACTGATCGGATTGGAATTCAAGTAATAAATTGATATCATGTCTCCATGCACAGTTTGAAAGTTGGGTTTTAACATATCATACTGTTTAGACTCAGTTGCATATTTAATAGTTGGAGTACTCACACTCAAATGTGAATCTAAAAGTTAAATTTGGGTTAGGTTTGGATTGTGAACTCAAAAATCAGATTCTAATAAGGTACATTGTCACTATCAGTAGTGCAAGAATAATGGTGTCATGAATCCCAAAATTAGACAAGAGAGACAACACCTAAGATGTCTTATTCTTATGTTAAATCCAAGGCACATATCAATCATTACCATTAAAATTTTAGACATGGGAATATTCTTATGTGGCCATCATATTGAGATGCTAGCTACAGTCCACCCTCCATGGAGAACATGTTTCCACACATTTTAATTCTCAAGCTTGAATACCAACAATAGTGACTTAATTGAAAATTGATTGTCAGACATTAATGGAGATTCCAATCAGTCTTAATTTGATAACTTCAACTCAAATGAAAGGTTGTGTTGAGCTCTAATATACATGTCTATCAATATATCTCAAATTCATAAATATAAGACTGCTACTACGTGTAAAATTATCAACATCTGAAGAGAAGGCTTGGTATGTAACAATAAATATACATGCAACATGTACTTGTACTACAAAAAAAGATGGTTTTACTGACGCATGGAAAACATTGGTAAATGTCAATTTTACTCACATTCAAAGAGACATGTAGGTAATTACCAATTTTAGCGACGTCTACAAGTGGACGTCGGTTAAAATCACCCATTGCCAACGCATAGAGCTACTGTGTCATTGAAATTCAATCTTTAATGATGTTTCATTATAGGACGTTGGTGAAAATGAAGAAAACAGTTCATCTTTAGCGATACATTATGGTTTTTGGGTCGATGAAACTTTTTGACGGTGGTTATTAGTGACATCCAACAGTGCGTGTCAGTAAAAACTTATTATCATCGATGCGTGAGCCTCTCCTCGTTGCTGAACGTCGCCTTTTCATCGACGCGGCATGGATGTCGGTAATGTTTACGGCGTTAACATTACTAATGTTTTCTACGCATTGATAAAGGCTTCTTCTTATTCCCTCTACCCAAACCCTTCTTCTTCCCTCTTTTCTTTTTTCTTTGACGAGTTTTTCTTTTTCATAATGTTTGTTTGGACTGCGAAGATTAAAAAGGTTGGTTTGTCAATCTTCTCTCCTTTTTTTTTTTTTTCTAATTTTATATGATTTGAAGTTAAAACATGCTTGTAGGATATATATCTAATTTTTTTTGGCGAGATCATGCCGTTTTTTGGTAGTATTAGATCTTGAAAATTGGAAGAATGTTTGTTGACCTTAGTACTTTTAATTTGATATATTAATTGCATAAAGTGTCTACACAATCACAAAAGCCCCAATTTTAGCCTACTTTTTGTCATCGCCCGATTCCAGCACATTGTGGTTGGATTTCTTCATCAAATTTGGATAATGTCTAACTCAAGTATACATATACTTATTTGTAGAATATTATTTTGATTGGTTGTCATTTGAATGATTTTTTGGATGTTTGAATGTTTTCGAACTCTAGCCTTTTGAGCCACCCACCAAGTGTTCGATGAATTGTTTAAACGAGTAGAAAGTTATACTTTTCTTGAACCACTAGATTCTTATTCATTTATGAATTGTGTAGTATGTTACATTGTCGATGGTGCAATGAATCTTATGTTACTTGTTTAGTTAGGGATAAAATGATATTTAAGTTGCATATATATTAAAGATGACATTTTTTCATGTTCTTCAAAAGATGTAAGATTATCCAAATAACATGTTTGAATAGATTATCCAAATGACATGTTGAGATGCTTGTTTGAAAGATTGCATAAAGAGGTACACAATGAGTATTCATTTGCATGAATTAATTAGAAACCAAATGGTTAAAATTTAGCATTCACAATACGAGGAATTGATCATATTGAAGTTGGTTATACAAGCTTACTAAAAGATGGATAATCTAACTTAAATGAAAAAAGAAAGGGACAATTAAAGCAAGTTTTTGATTACGCTATTGCACATAATGCGATAGAGAATGGACAAATAAGATGTGATTGTGTAAGATGCAATGATGTCCTCACTCAAGTTGCTGAAGATGTCATCGATCACATCATATGTAATGACTTTGTACAAGTGTATCTTTGTTGGAAATATCATGAGGGAGAGAAAACGTTCACATGAATATGCATCGGAAACAGTTTTGGAAAACATTGAAGGGTTGCTATCGAATGTGTTTCATGTGCAACCAGAAGTATCATCTTCTCAGAAGATAGATAGTACGGAAGATGGTCAGACCGATGATGATTATAGAAGAGTGATTAAAGATGCTAAACATCCACTGTATCCAAGAGGCAACACATTTATGAAGTTGAGTTTTTTAATATGATTGTTTCATATAAAAAATTTATGTAGGTGGACTGACAATAGCTTTGGTTTGTTACTTGAGTTGTTAATGGACACATTTCTGACAGGGTTAGAACTGTCGAAGTCAGTTTATGAGGCGAAGATGATTAATAGAGAGTTTGGGTTTGATTGCAAAAAAATTGATGTGTCCTAATAATTGTATGTTATTCAGGAACAAAGACACAACAAAAGATACATGTAATAAATGTAATACTTTGCGATGAAAGGATAATGATGATGAACGGAGGAGGACAAAGGCCAGTAAGCGTTAGAAGACATGAATGAAGACTATATTATTTTTCCTTTAGTATACAATTGAAGTTGCAAAACATATGACATGGCGCAATGACCAATGTGTAAAGGATGGACTCGTTAGACACCTAGCAAATGGTGCAGCATGGAAGAACTTTGATGAGATGCACCCATCATTTGCATTTGAAGCAATGAATGTAAGCTTTCGATTGACTAGTGATGGATTCAACCCATTTGAAAATTTAAGTTCAACCTACAACATATGACATATCGTGCTGGTGATATATAATTTGCCACTTTAGATGTGCATGAAGAAACTATATATGTTGTTGTCCTTAATAATCTCATAATTAACCGTTCCAAACACAAATGACATGGACGTATGTCTACAATTGTTGGTTGATGAATTGAATTTGTTATGGACCGAAGGAGCACATGTATTGACTTTCATAAATGACAACTTTTTCAAATGCAAGCATATTTCTTGTGGACCATACATGATTTTTTGAGATATGTGTACATATCGGGTTGGAGTACGAAAGGTAAGCTAGATTGTCATGTCTGTTATAAAAATACATGTAGTTGCAGACTTAAGCATAACAAAAAGATGTGTTATATGGGTCATCGTCATTGGTTTCCATTGAGTCATAAACATCGAAAAAACAAACACATGTTTGATGGTATAAAAGAATTAAAACCAGCTCCTCGACACATGATTGTAGCACGATATGAGATTAAGCACAAATATGGAAGAAGGACTCAGATATAATTGAAAGAAAAAAGTATATTCTTCACTTCGCCATTTTGGTAACATAACATATTACATCACAATTCAATTGTTATGCATATAGAAAAGAATGTTTGTGACAACATCATACCCATTTGAATATTAGAATGGACTTAAAGGAAATGAACATATGAGAGCCGTTTATGCACAACAACATCCAAATTCAAATAGGTGGGTTGAATAATTTGACAGTTCTAGATGGTTATTCAAGCAACACATCATGCAAAGTCGTTATGGAGGAACACAAAGTTCTCCAATTTGAAGGGTTCTGATTGTCACGTGCTCCTACACCAATTTCTGCCTTTGGCTTTGAGGATATCCCTACCCAAGAAGGTCAATCGCGTGTTGATAAAATATTGTAATTTTTATAGAAAATTATGTATAAAGACCATAACAGATGCTGAGTTAGAAGACTTAGAACAACAAATTAGCATAACATTTTGTCAATTAGAGATGATATTACCACCAACTTTTTTCAATGTGATGGTGCTTTTGACAATTCATTTAGCAAACGAAGTTCGATTGGGTGGACCAGTGCAGTACATGTGAATGTATCCTATTGAAAGACAAGTTTATGTTTTAATTTTTTCCTCAAAGAAGTTGTTAATGAACATACATGGCTCCACACTATTACTTTATGCTTGTATCAGGTACTTATTTAAGTTGAGAATGTATGTGTACAATAAAAGTAAACCAGAAGGGGTCAATTGTAGTAAACTATTTGGCAGATAAATATCTGACATTTTTTTCAACATATTGTTGAGATATAGAATCAAGAAAAAATAGACTTGCAAGGAATGCAGAAGACATTGATGTTAATCCATAAGATGAATGCAATGAGGAGAGGGTGGTGCATATCAGAATTAGTAACCATGGACTCATTAACTCACTAGCAAGTGCACACATATATATTATTTAATCACAAGGCTGTTCTACCATATATTATGTGAGAATATTTTAAACTTCACATTTGTATGTTCATACAATATATTATGATCTTATTACATCCATTTTTTGTGTTATAGGCAACACTTGAGGTTGATTACCAAACAATGTGTGATAAATCCCAATGCCATACAGCGTCTCTACAAAACAAAGTTTCCAGATTCGTTTAAAAAACATGTACGCTCCACACATATGCTTGTATGTATTTATATTTATATTTGCAATATTTATGATACACACACACACACACACACATATATATAAAGAGTTCATATCTTAGAGCATGTTTTATGGGCAGAAAATATCCTCTAGCAATGGAAATAAGATTCAAACTTTTAAAATTTTTTCCAACCCATCAAACTTAGGATGAAAAAAACTTGCTGTTGAGTTGATTTTCAAAAACTTGTTTTCAAAAATTTTGTCCCACCCTAAGGTGGAAAAAAAATTTTGAAACCCAATAACGACCATTGGGGCGAGGTGCAAGTGGCCATCGCTTCCACCGCATCCACCCTCCTCCTTGTCTTCAACCATAGTACGGGTCATGATCATGGAGACGAACCTGGTGGGGTGAAGTTGGTCGTTGTTTTCTTGCGAACGGCAGATTCTGGCATTACCCACTGGTCGTTCGTCACTAGCTGCTTGTCATCAGTTTTTTGGTGTTACGAAGAAAAAAAATAAATGAAACAAAATGAGAAAATCCACCACACTGGTCGTCTTCGTTTTCATCCTCCGCAACTGATGGGTTTTCTCACCGGCCGTCCATAGGCAGCCGCTTTTCATCGGTCGCCGGCTACTTATTGTCAGTTTTCAAGTGTAAAAAAAAAACCAAAAATAGAAATAAAACATAACTAGAAAACCATCGTCTACGGTTTCATCCTCCTCTAGGTTTTCTCGCCAGTCATCTGTTGCCGGCCGCTTGTCATTGGGCGTTAGTCCCTGATCGTCGGTTGCTGATTGTCAGTCGCTGGTTGCTAGTCATCAGTTAGGTTTCACTAGTTCCACGATGATGATAAGAGAACAATGGAGACAAGATAACAAAGAACATGGTTTCTTTTCTACCGATTCTGATTTCCATCACTCTCTCCATCAAAATGAAGAAATTTGTTTCCATAAATATAATTTTATGTCCAACAAACAAAAAAGGGTTTTGGAAATGAGGATTTTGTTTCCATTTCCTGAATTCTTGAAATAAATTTCTGGAAATTTCTTTTCAATTCTATCTTTCAATGTGTCGAATGGTCTCTAATAGGTTTAGATTTCGTACAAGAGATGAAGATGCATACATGAAATTCCAGAATAGTGATGCTCTTATTAATGCATATACTCCTATTGTTGGTGAAGTTGAATACTATGGATATATCATTGATAAAATGGAGGTCAGTTACTATGAGAGACTGAAGTATGTGTTAAAAAATTCAAATGCAAATGTTGTGATGTCTTGATTGCATGTCAGAAGGGCATTAGAATTGAAAAATTTGGGTTCACATGTGTTAACATCAACTACAGATGTATGAAGGATGAACCATTTATTATAGCATCTCAATGTCAACAAGTTTTTTATGCAAAGGATCCAGTAGACAATAATTGGCATGATGTCATTAAAACAAGACCAAGATACTTCTACGACATATTGAGACAAATGACAAAATGTGATGTAGATGTACAAAACTCATCAAATAGTCAAGCTGACAATGAAGACGATGATATCCATTGGGTTAGGAATGAAGAACATGAAAATTGGTTAGTAACTCGTATGATTCTATCTTTTATGTCTTTGATTGTAGACAACAATTTTTGAATCAATTCTTTCTTCTTGTATTTTTATAAGTTGTTTTGAAACTGGTGTAATGTTTGTGTGGAGACCATGGAGAAAATTATGAGACCATGGAAGAGAAAATACAGGTAGTGAAGAGCAGATAATTGATCTCTGTCTTCCTGGTAATAAATATAAAAAAATTTATAGTTCATAAGTCTATCACCCATATTGTGATTCATATATAAAACTTTAATTGATGTTCTTATAGGCTCTTCAAGTGAGAATAAGGTGAACCTGAGAAGAGAGACACCATATTTGACGTCATACATCGATACACAGGCGCACGATCATGTTGCCACAACGTTGTTATATCATAATTTTCAGAGCTTCTAGCATCATTCAAGAGAGATCTATGGTCACATATATAGGTATGTTGAAGTATTATACTGACATCCAATATATCTTGTTTATGTTGAAATATTATACTGACATTCACTATACTTATACATTGTTTACGTTGAAGTATTATACTGACATCTATCTTAATGTTTAGAAACAAGACAAATATGAATTCCCAGAAGTAAAAAGAACACATCTATACAAGTGGGTTATGTATGAATGTGCATGATTGTACATGTATTGGAAGCATGAGTATATGAAATTATCAAACAACTTATAGGTCCTTAAACTAATGCCAAAATAATGAAATTCATAAGCACAGACAACATTCCACAAAATCATTAGGAGTCTATTACCAATTATTTTGCTGAAAATAAGTCGAAGGTATGTATATCACATTCCTATGTAATGTGTTTGTAATATAAAGACAACATTACACATAAATAATTAATAAGTTTTTTTTTTTTATATTAAGTTATTTTTGTGTTTCAGGAAATCAACGAAAAAAAATGCACAGGTGCGTGCAAAACTGAAACAATTGCATACGACTCACGCAAAGTTTTGCATGTTTCATGGAGAAAGAGACACATTTATTGTCTTTCATGTATTATATGACTGCACATATTAACTGAAATATTGTCTTAATTGCAATATACAGTTTGGAGAAAGTTCTGAGCAGCCATCACGTGTTGAGCTATTCATTGCTACTAGGATTGTAAGTTTTATTCGAACGATTACATTCTTCTATCTCATCAGTATATATGTTATGCATATACTCAAATAATTATATTTTTCATGATATATATTGTATGATCAACTAAAAGAGTAATTCCAAATGGTGCCTCAATGGACGCAAGATATACCATAAAGTAATGATGTCTACTACAGGGTGACGAGACAAGAGAGACATGGTACAGTACAAATGATGGGGCTTGGTGTTAATCCTTCTCAGTTCGGTTTGTCCTCTAAATCGAGTGAAATGCATACTCTGCAAGAAGAAAATGCATTCTTGAAGAATAAAGTTTCTTCGCTTGAGTATCAATTTCTTTAAGTTCAGGGTCAAGTTACTCAATTTATGGCACAATAGCTTGGTAATAGGAACCTAGGTTTCGTAACAGTTCATTTGTTGTAATGACTAATGAGTTGTATTTGTTAACCTTCATTTCTAATAGAACTAATATGTTTTCTTAATGTTCATTGTAGACACGCCGACCAAACTTTGTATGATTTTCACCTTAGTGATGAAGTTTACCGTGGTAGCAGAAGTTGTGGTAGCAGAAGTTGTTCATATTATCATTTTGTTAAAAATGGTTTTATAACATTTAACTATAGTGAATTAGTTGTATTGTAATAAAGTTTGAACATTTGTTATACCTATATGTTTGGTTCATAAACATGTAATTGTGTTGTTTGTTTCATTTGATAGATGGAAAATATAAACAGGTATGTTGTATATAACACTGTTCAACAAGTCGAACTAACTTGACTTCGGCTCTCGCTTGATAAACTTGACTCGTTTATTAAACGAGTCGATTTTGAGTTAAAAAATGAACTTGACAACCTAAAAGAGTTGAGCTCGAGTTAAGTGGGCTTGGCTCGGTTGAACTCTTAAAAATTGAGAAAAAATATATAAAATACATCTCATAAAATTATCAAAAAAGTAGATTGTTCAAATAGGTGTCCATGTGATTGGTACGTGAGAGATTCCATGTTCAAAGTCTATATGCCACCTTTTTCTTTAAAAATCTATTTTTTAATGGAATGATTGGCTTGGCTCAAGCCGATCTCTGGCGTGGGCTTAATCGAGCCAAGTCAAACTCAAGCTAATGAAATCGAACTCGACTCGAGCTAGAGCCGAGCTTGAGTTTCTTTCAAGACACTCGAGCCGAGTCCAAGCTGGCTCAACTAGATCGAACCTGCTCATGAACAGCCCTAGTTGTGTATACATTTTTTATTTTCGAAAAAATTATGTCACATTTGGATAGGAAAAAAATTGAAAGAACTTTCATCGATAAGTAAATATGTGTCGCTAAAGAGTAATAGCGACATTAACCCAAACGTTGGTTAAAGTTTTACCAATGTTCGATTATTTGTCGGTAAATATTTTTATCGACGGTCAATCTCACTGTAGGTAGAGTTTTACCGAAGGCTACTAACATGTCAAAAATAATATTATTACTAAATGTGAGTTTACATGGGTAATAGTCAATGTTTACCTATGTGCTGGTGATACCTTACACCGACGCTTCTGTCTAGTGTGTGGGTGATGATTGTTATCGACACTCACTTTATCAACAAAAGAATGAAACGTGGGTAATTCTTAGGTTTTTTGTAGTGTTGTTACAATGAATACATATCATGCAATTATTAAAGAGATTTGTAGTTCTTTAGGGTCAAAATTGACTTAAGATGGATGTATATTAGTAAATGTGTAACACCCACCATGAGTGTTTATGTTTTTGCACCTTGAAGGATAATAGTACATTTTAAACTTTGCATTAAAAGTGAAAATAGGGCATAACATAGTTGGTCAGATTGACAGGCTGGTGAAAGTCTGATCATTAATTTGATTCTCGTAGGTGTTGCTCTTATGAACTGTAAATAGTAGATGCATCACACTTTAGTTGATGGGTGTACTAGTCTCCACCTAGATTCAAAGCAGCCATGAACTCCAAAAGTAGGGGAAAAGGAGAGGTCCTTTGGCCTCCTAGAGGTATTGGCCCTCTTGCCAATTTTGACATGTTTATTAAATGCCTCAATGGAATATTAATACTATAAACTAAGATGCTTCATAGAACGTTCACAAAGTCAATAAAATTTTCAATTGTATTTTCAGTTTTAATGAAGTTTGATGCATTTAATTTAAACATATCCATTTTTTAGTCGAAGGGTCTTTCATAATTATTCACATTGATAATCCATTACATAACAAACTTTCCAAAGTATCAAGAAAGCCATAAGAGCCTACTAAGCTACACTAGATTTGGCTTTTTTTGCAGGTCCGCACTCTCTTATGACCAATGTCTAGAAAAACATAATACAGGAACAATAACATATGCTAGCGACTCGTAGAACACTAAAAGAAAGACCATGATAGGACCAGAACTTCCTTCAACAAATTGCATCCACTTATATATGTTCTAAATCTAGAATGCTCCGCTACTGGCCTTCAACTCGTGCTGGGCTTCAAGCGCATTCTTGTACTCGGCGAAGTGTGCTTCTTTTGCAAAGTAAGACTCTATATTGATCAACCGATTGAATTCCGCAAAGCTAGCCAACTTGTCAAGATGGTCTTTGCTTGATCCTGACTCCTTCATCTTTTGCAGCATGTCCATCAAAGCACGGGCTGTTGTGTAAAGTGTAGTGGTTGAGTGCAAGATGATATGGAAGCCCATCTCTTTTAACTCCTCTTGTGTATGCAAAGGAGTAACACCTCCTTCAATCATGTTAACAACCCTAAAACCATTGGTTCGACGAGCAATTTCTCTAAGCTCATCGTCGCTCCTTGGTGCATCAACAAAGCAAGCATCGGCTCCAGCCTGTGCAGGTTAAAAACATTAATTATGTTAATTTAAACCTAAGTGCTAGAATAGGAAAAATGAAATGACCTGACCCACACCCACATGAGGCTCAGGCCCCTTGTCTAATGAATCTCAAACCTGTTCCCTAACAGTTTGAATTTCAACCAAAAAAACTATAGATCAAGACAATCAATCACTTAACATCTTCCTTTATAAATTCCTCGAGGATCTTAAATACATGACTAAACTTTTGGGTATTACCATCTTTAAGCCAAATGTGCCCGTGCAATGGGCCCCAGGTTCAAGTGTTAAACCCTTTCTAATACCACTAAATGACCCGAACCCACCTTCACACTAAGCTTGGACCTTGGTTCAATGATCCCAACTCATCTTAATAACTATATATATATATACAGGCACACACACACACACACACTACCATATATCAATCTGCCTGAGATTCAAACTGTAATTTGAAAGTTAACTGCAAGATATAATATGTAGAGTTCTCTCTGCGGATTGCAAAGATTAATGCAAAAATGTGGTTGCATGTTATCCAATTATGTACATAATTTCATCAGGAAGTACCTCCATATAAAGGTTGGCCCTTGATATGGCTTCTGATAACCCATATTTCTCTGATATTGCCCTTGCATCGGTTCGGGCAATAAGGAAGAAATCTGAGTCTCCTATTGCATCTCTTGCTGCAGCAATCTTTGCAGCATGCTCCTCTGCAGGTATAACCTTCAAAATATGGGGAAAAGAAAATCAAATGTGAAGAGAAACATACATATAGCTTCTGAAATTATAAAATTCTTTGTGACTCGTTATAATTCTTATAAAATAGACAAGTTTGCTAACCTGTTTGCCTCGCATATGGCCTTCCAATTCCCATTTGCAGTGATCAATAAAAAAGTACCATTAGCTTCTTCTTAAAACTCAACTAAAAACAGCATGTCATGCTCTGAAATAAATTAATGTCACAAATAAAGCAACTATTAAGTATGAGACATTGGGAAGAAGAAGATTCTATACCACATTTCTTTGGCCATGCTTGATCCTGAAAATAAATAAAGAATGTCAGTCAGGAGTTCCTCAAGGTAAACAGACTAAAACCGTAATCACATTTTCAGGAAGCGAAAAGCAGAACTTTTATAATTGCTTTGGCGCAATTCCAGTTAAAAAAAAAATGCAGAAACTTAATTTTGGAAGATACCAACCTCAAGGAAGCAGCCGGCGGCACCTGCTGCAATCAAATCCTTGACAGTCCTTTGCACATTGAGAGAATTACCTCCACCAGTGTCTTGAGATATTGTAAGAAAAACAGAAACAGGGTTTCAAGTATGAGTTGAATTGAAATAAATAAATAAATATATATGCATATATATGGAGAGAGAGAGAGAGAGAGAGAGAGAGAGAGAGAGAGAGAGATTAGTAGAGACCAGATTGTTAGGTTAGAGACAAAAACCACACCCATTAATTTTGTGTTAAAAATACATTTTAAATAAAATGTAAACATCTTAATATCTTTATGAAAATTAATTTTGATATAAACTTTGATTCAAGTTGTTTTTATGATAAAGGTTAATTTTTCTGTTATCAAAACGTTAACGCTGTGGGAGCCATTTATTTTTGCTTAGCATAAAAACACTATTAAAGTTTAAAAAATGATCAACTTAATTTTGTTTCTGATTTAACGGTTTGGTTTTTACCCCTTTCTCTCTCTCGGTTTTTACACACAGGAATAACACTATCTTAGTGAGTTCTTGATGCACGTCGACATCTGGTGGGTCCAGAAAGTCTCTTGGCACCTTGTCGACCATATGATCTCGAGGAGCAACGGGAAATCTTCAACAAAACATATAATTCTTTTATATATATAATCTTTTTTCTTAAATAAATAAATGGATTAGTGACTGGTAGACGGTCAGATTTGATCTATGAACCAACTTCTCAAACGCGCTAATGCAATTCCTAAGACTTGGGGAAAAAAGACAAGTTACTTCGATTGTTTCTAAAGTTTAAATGAATGATTAAATTTTATCCTTTTTCAAGTTTTAAATTAAAATTAAATTGTCGGTAATAAACGAATCTTGAGATCAGCTTATATGTTCGGCCCTCCACGTCGCTCATTTTGGGGGCACGAACATATGTTCGGACATGAAGATACAGAACCTCCCTCAGCAATTCATTAATTAGTTAATCGTGACCCGCTTTTGGCTTAGACAAGGTGGTGAAGATGCTTACCAGCGTCTGCAATAAAGGGGATGTCACGGACGGTGGAACAAATGGTCCGGGCTGCTTCCGCCATCTCCGGTGGCCTGAACCCGAGAAAGTGATCAGTTCAAAGTGCGTATTATGACAGAAATGGCATCAGAAGGAAAGAAAAGTGGGGAGCTTCCGGTAAGAGCACGCTCAGAGTGGCGGGTAAGGAGTTAGTTACGTCATTAGGCCGATGTCTGGCTTGCCGAGCCGGGCGGCGGAGACGGAGTAGCCGGAGATGAAGCCGGCGCTGAAGCCGACCTTCTGGACGATGGCAGCCGACAGCGCATCGTAGCACCCCGGCAGCAGGGCGACGCCCTCCTTCTCGATTATCTGCTGGATTCTGGTCGACCTTCCTGCCGGAGGGTCGGAGGAGTTCGAGCAGAAGCTCCGCCGGCCGAAAGCGTTCTCGCTTCCGATGGCCGCGGAGATATCTGCTGCACGCCCCGCGAGCAGTGCGGCCCCGCTTCTGCCGGCCTTTGAGCGCAGAGCGGCACCCAATGTGAGAATTCCGGCCATCTCTCTCTCTCTTTTCCTCTGCTCGTTGAGGCAATGGTGATGTATACGACGGTCTGCATGCACCGCTATATATAGAGTACGAAGCTGAGGGGAAAGGCAAAGGCAGGAGTGGGTCCCCACTGCGTCTACCACCACCGCAGATCTAAAAGTGGGGTCCACCCACGTGAGTGTCCTACGAAACAAAAGGCCGCTGGCCCCACCGCGTGGTCGGTGTCAATTTGGATCCGGTATTGTCAGATTTGACCCGTTCTATCATCTTGGTCAAAAAAATATTGGAGCCGAGTCATTTGCTTAATGAGTCAAGCTCGAGTTCATGAGTCGACTCGTTTAAATAATCGAGTTGAGTTCGAGCCCAGCACGTAACTGCCGAGTCAAGCTCAAGCCTTAATCGAGTTTGTCGAGCTTTAATCAAGTCGATATATTCAAACGAGTTTATGAGTTTGTCGAGCCTTAATCGAGTCGAACTCGAGCTCAACACGTAATGATCAATTCTATTCAAACAAGTTTCTGGAGCTTTAATCGAGTCAAGCTCGAGCTCAACACGTAACTGCCGAGTCGAGTTCAAGCTGCTTTCGTCGAGCTATTCTCGAGCTCAAGCCGAGACGAAGTTGATGTTTCATTAGTGGAGCCGAGCTTGAGTTGATTGAACTGGGCCTACCGAATGTTAATGTTGAACCAAAATGTGAAAACAAAAGGAAGCGGCTGCTAAATATAATTACAAAAACATGGAGATGCTTTTGGTAATGGCTGATAAGTGACGCAATTTACCGTGAATGGCTCCAACAAGGAACTTCCCCGTTATGCATCGTAATTGCTTCTGCAACTTAGAAGGAAAGAATATCAGTTCTAAAATTATCCAGTTGGGCAGACTTGTTTGGATCAATTTGAATCCGATCTGGACAAACAGTACTAGTGTTTTAAAACTATCCACTTGGTTTGACATGTTTAGATGATTTTGGATCTGATCTGGACCACAGGATACTCCACCCCTCAAGGGAAGTGGACCCGGATGTGATTTGGCCATGAATTTACAACAAAAACAACAACAATGTAAATCATACAAGAGATGCAGGCATCCATTGGAACATGAACTCTAATTTGTTGCTTCCATGGAAGGCATCAATCAAACAATGACACTTAATCTCTTCCCGACCACACGGGGACCAACTAGAAAAAGAAAATAGAAATCAAGGAATTGGTGAGCTCATGAATGTGTAATATTTCACCAAGGGGTCTTCCTTTATTCAGGCTATCCAAGTATGATCAGGTGCAAAATAATTGGCATATGATTTTACAGATCTTCCAGAATATTGTGGGAAAAGGTGATGTTGATATAGCATAGCAGCTTGTCTCTCTGGACCAAATTTGCCCAGAGAGGCTCTAGTCAGGGTCAGGTGTGAACTAGTGAACATTATCATAGTTGTCAGGACATTACAAGTTCAAACAAACATGACCTGAATTTTCCGGAAAGTCCAAGTTGGGTGCACTCTCTAGTGGCAGGAATTGAAGGAAAAACTCTGATCTGGACAAAATATGAGGGAATCAAACACAGACTAAAGCTTTTACTGACGTTTTTTTCTTGCCCGTGAAGACTTGGTTTCTACTAAAGTAGAGTTACTTTCTAGTGGATAGAAGGGAAAATTTTGATAAGGTAGATCCAAGGTAATCAAACACCCCCTAAGGCCGTTTTGCCTGTGCATGCTTGAATTATTGAATTAAGAAAGCTGTCCAAGGAAAAATTAAGAAAGCTGTCCCTCTAAATGATCCTTTGGCTAGATCTTGGTGAAGCGATATTAGATTCCAAACGAGGTTTCACAACCAAAACCAAATCTGGATCTGAGTCAGATATTTGACTGGGATCCAGCTAGAGATCAGATTAGATTATGTATAAATTAATGTCGAATCTTATGCCACTTAGATCTGAGTCTTGTTTTTAGAAATTAAGGCAGTTAGAATTCATGTTTGAATCCAAGTTCGATCAAGATGAATTTAATAGGTGCTAGATCTAACCTGAATCCGAACCATTCACATGGCTTGTCTATTCTAGAATACGCATCCTTCAGCCGATGTGTAGACCAGCAGAGGTTGAATGGTAGATGTTTGTTTCGAAAGGATTTGTGAGACGCACATGGATGCCGAGGGTAGATAGGACGTCTAAGATTAGATGTCAATGCAGACCAATTAGCGTCCACTGGGAGGAATTTGATTATATCTTGAATATAAGATCCAAGGTAATTTAAGAACTTGAGATCTTTTGTTTCAAGATTTTGGATCCTTAGTTTGGAATAAGGATATATATGTAAACTTTTGCTTGAAACAAAGATGTTCAAATTATATGATGAATTTGAATTAAGCCATGTAGCTTATTGAGTCATGAATATCAAGCTCAACCCCTTCTTGGCCTAAAAGGCGTAGCATAGTGGTTCGGCTTGAGTGTCTAATTGACAATGCATCTTCAGTTTGATTCCCATGGGTGTTATTATTGTGCACTGCAAATGATGGTATGTACGATACTCGAGTTGAAGGATGTACCATATGACCACCTAGGATCCGAAATAGCCATGAATCCTGGAGGTAGGGAAAAAGGGGTTGGCTTTGACGATTTGCTAGACACTAAGTTTGACCGCTTCTTTTGAGTCGGGATTCATGACTTTGATGGATATTAAGGATTTTGAAACTATAGCTTTCAAATCTATATTTGGATGCAACCATGGATTCAATATCTCTTTCATGTTAAGATATTCCACCTGCTTTCAGCTCTTGTTATTGGATTTGGATCGATCAAATCAGCTTCCAAATGCCTCTTAATTTGCTAATACATTGACCTTTGTTGCATTAGGTGGAACCCATTTCAGGCCAATAAATCATGCAATCAACTAGTGGGATAAAACCTGAGAGGGGGATGGGGGTAGGGCTGCTTCAAGATCTAGGTGATGTTATGATTATTCCAAAGTCGGAACTAGGATTTTTTTCATTAGTGGGGCCGAATTATGATTCCAAGAATTTGACAAGAGCCGAAATTTAATTTTTCAAAAATTTGGTATTGGTGATATGAACATTTTTTAAATTATATGTAGATTTTTTTCTTTGAAAATTTGAGGGGGTGCATCCCTCCGTTACTCAAATCAACTTGGGAGTAGCACTTGCCAATATTTTCAGTTTAGAGGAGTAGCAACTATGAAAATCAAACTGATGACTGAACTTTCAAAGACCCACCAACTCAACCAGCTATGCGATGTCCCTCGAAACATGTCATAAAACCAGGTTGTATCCACAATAATTCATAATTTTTTTACCACATGTTTCAGCCAGCCGCAGGTGACAACTATGCGCCACATGCAATACACTGTGCGAACTTTGATAGAAAAACATTTTCAAATTAGGTCTGCCAGTGTCATATATTCCACCTAATGGGAAAACATTTTGAATTTAATTTTGCCAATGTCATATATTGCATTTAATATTCTTTTAGCGTCACTTACATTATTTAATAGTTAAGCTACGCATGCAAGGAAAAGATGTTACATGTAGACTGCATATTTAAAAGAAAGCCACCAATACAATATCTGCCAATTGTTACTATATATATATATATATATATATATATATATATATATATATATATATATATATATATATATATATATATATATATATATATATATATATATATATATATATATATATATATATATATATATATGCCAATTGTTAACTGGTATTCAATTTCTGAGTTAATTAAGAAACAGATTGCGATTCACGAGCATAATTTAAAATGCAACACCCCCATACCCATAACCAATGATAATTTGTCATCATATGATTCTATTCAGTTCACTTTGTTGAAATAAATCCTCCTCGCTCATTTATTTAACTGATATTGCCACCTTACAGTATAACCAAAAGTAGAGTGAGAAAATTTTGGCTAAGAATTTTAAATTTTTATGGAGCACCAATTTATAAATGAGAGAAATTTCTCTGAGCTATCAATATTAAAACAGAGTTTTTTGTGGGTCTGTGTGGCCAATTGCCTACACATTGCGCACAGTTGTATATTCCTTTTAAACTAATACTAGAGTCAGGACAGTTGTTTTCAATTCCCATTGAATCTCATTCTAGGTCTTCTAAAGCATAATTATGCCAAGTACATATCCATATTAAAGAAGCCCAAAATGTAGGGTGTCCTTTTCTCTTAACTTCAACGTGAAATGTCACAAAGACACTTATATTTGATGCTATATTACTCAAAATACGCGTTCACATTCTTTGATCCATGCAATTAACACATTAAAATAAAAGATTAATGAACAGTTAAAGACATCAATACCTACCAGAACACACACACATCTTATAAGTTATAACAATTCGGTTCATGCGTTTTCCATATCTCACTATGTTGCTTGTTACTCAAACTACTCCCATCTTACTTGATTCATTTGTGTTTTACCACTATTGAATAGAATCATATATCAAAGACAGATCTCTGCATGTCATGCGTTTGGCATTTAGTAAGGGTAATTTTTCATGCCATGATATCATGTGAAGGTTTCTTTTTTGGTAAGGCTTGTATTGTCTATTATTGCAATTACACGCCTATAAATCTAAAGCGAAAAAGGAAAGAGAGATCACCGTTCCTTAAAATTAGGTAAAATGAAATTGGCCACATGAAGCAAAATCATGTGACATGAAGAAGGAAAGATAATATAAACTGTAAGAATGTGATTCTCAACTATGTCTTTATGGTGCATGGTTGGGTAAATGATGGAGCCAGAAATTTTTGGTTGGGAAGTGCTACAAGCAACAGGTTAGGATATTATGAATCCAAAAGTGTAACTCAAGCAACAAAAAAGAGCCCGACTTAGACAGGCACCGACCTGGCTCCGGTGGGGGCACCAGATATGGCTGGTCTCAATTGAAAACCTATGTGCTCATGTCCGTCCGCAAACAAAGCCACATGTTGCTCCACCTTTGGTTTGGTTTCTACCATAGCCACACAAAACCCATCGTTATTGAACTACGGGTCGAGTTGAGCTTGAGTTGGGCCAGCGTGAGCTCGACGTGACTTAGAAAACTCGAGCTCCAACTCGACTTGAACTCGAATCCAGCTTGACGGAACAACTCGAGCTTGACGGAACAACTCGAGCTTGACGGAACAAGCTCAAGCTTGACTTGAGAATACAACGTTGAGCTCGAACTTGACTTGTTTAACTTGTTTGTTTTAAGCATGTCCCGTTTCTTGTAACTTGTTTAATTCGATTAACTTGTTTAGTTGCTACTCATTTAATTATTTTCTCATTATAATTCACTATTTATTGTATAGTCAAGCTGAGTTATTTATAAACAAGTCAAGTTTGAGCTGACTTTTAACGAGCATGTTCAAGTAGAGCTCAAGTTGGCTGGACAGTTGTGCAGCTCTAACAAGACTCAATAAAAACATTAAAATAATGAACACAAAAAACCCATCTTCTTCTTGTTCTTTTGAAAAACTCTAAAAGTGATTTGTTCATGTTTTTTCAATGTTTTTACATTATGTTTGTTTTAGAGTTTAATACTTAAGTTAAATTATTTATCTTCATTTCTATATTACTAAACATCATTTTATCAAGTTATTTTTTATGTTTGCTTGTAAAAACATCATTTATTTTACTTTTTCCTAATTTTAAGATATTTTTTTGCAAGATTTTGCCAAAATGATCAGCTTCGCCAAAAAATACCTGACAAGAATCTTGCCATTTAAAACTTGTTAACATACTTGTGGCTCTGGCTTTATACATAAAGAGAAAGAACTGAAAACCAGTCTAATACTCTGTGGTCAGTTCACAAAACCCAAAACCACCAAGCTCGCACACAAGTGGTTTTGAAAGTCACCTTATCTTCTAATTGTAAGCCTACTTCAAAACCAGCATGTGTGATTGAATGGTGAAGAAGAAAGCTTGAGATCTCCTCTCAGGATATTCTCATCCCGTTTACCTATTGCTTCACTAAGAGTCATTTGGCAATAATAACATATGGTCATTGTCCCATAAGTCTATCCCAAAAACTGGGGCAGATTAATGAAACTTTGTAACGGTGTTCCATGAATCAACCATATTTTTCTAGGACAGATTCATTGGACAATATAGTGTATTATTATTGCCAATTGACCCATAAGAGCACAATAATTATATATTTGAAGGGAAACAATGGAGGGTGTTAACAGACCCTACTACCATGTTTGAATGGATAGCATATGGGAGATATTAGTTATCTCTTAGACTTTATTCTTCACCACCCAGCACACCCTAAGGGGTGTTTGGATGATAACTTAAAACCAGGTTTTCTGAGACAAAATCAAGAATGTTTGGATGACATTAAAACTAGGTTTTCTAGCCTGGTTTCATGAAAGGCCTGAAAAACCTGCCTCCCCCAGTTTTTCAAGTAAGACTAATTTTTGCCTCTAACCAAGTTGTTTACTTGTCATCCAAACATCCAAACCAAGTTTACAAAACTGAGTTTTTAACCAGGATTTCACAAAACTTGGTTTTCACAAAATCAAGTATTTTGAAGGTTATCCAAACACTCTCTAAAGGTTATCCAAACACTCTCTAAAGATTATCTAATAATTGATGGTATACTATACATTGCTGATCTTCACATATAAATAAGAAACATTTATAATGAAATTGTGAACGAAAATGGCAACAGTTAGGGGATCGTTTTAACTTCTTTCCATATTACTACTCCGTCAAATGAAAGGAAACTGATCACAAATAAATACAAATTAAATAATTGTTCTTACTCTTTGTTCTTATGTAGAAGCCAGTAAATGAAAATAACTTCGTATATGTATTGGCCCATGCTTTCGAGAATATGGTCCCCCTATCTCTCTTTCACACACTGAGAGAGTGAGTGAGAGAGATTTGACACAACTTTTTCAGTGCACCTTGCCTTTATCTATGAATGGGAAGAGAAGAAGGGACAAAACCAAGATGCCTCCTGATTTTGGTCTCCTTCTATGCCAAGGGATATCACTTTATTTTTGTCCTTCCCCATGTCATTTTCTTCTAAGGAAGCTTCGTCCACTCTTTTTCAGTACACTCTTTTGTTTCTATATCATTTGCGTGCCTTGTTTCTATTCCACATGCTATCCAATAATATAACATCATGATAAAATACTGTTTAAATCCAAGGAGTTTCAATTTCATAAGAATGAAGAAAGACATACGAAAATAGTGCAGCTCATGAAGTGTACTCATGATCGTCATGATTCCAGTAGCACAAAATTTTTACCCTTTTTCTTTCATCTTTTAATGCAAGCAACTCTTATTTAAATTATTAGTGTAGCATATCTTTACAAGAAAGTTTAGACTGGCATTGAAGATTCTTGAAAATTTTTGAGGTTTATAAAGGGTTGGTTAAATGATCATTCTTGTTTTTCCAGACAATGATAAAAATGGCTAGAAAACAGATTGAGATCCACTAGAATGTAAGTGGGTCGAGTTATTATAGTTAGGAATACTTATAATTGGTTAATTGATAGCAGCAAGGGAAGGATTCATAAGGTTTGTAAAACATTATGTTTAGTTTTTAGCAAACTCAAAGAAACCATTGAAGTTGAGGCCTTAGTTTCAAAAGCAACTAAAAATTTTATAAGTTGGTGAAGACACAACATGATCTTAGATTACATTGCTATATATTGGGATGGCAAATTGAAGATCCACTGGTCAAGTGGTGCACCACATAAAATTAATTAATCCGTCAAAAGATTATTTTTTAATTTCATTATTTTGGACCACACCATCACATCAAAATGGACACCTACAGACTGTGATTGGTCCATGTCTTTAGGCAAGGACAAAAGGAGGCACAACTAGTAGTTAGAAAGGGACATGAGGATGTACTTGGTGTACCTAGAAAGAGAAATCAAAGAAAACATGTACCCATGTAGAGAGAGAAAGAGAACTCTGTCACGTTACACCAGCTGCCAAGCCCTCAATGTCATCAGGATAGCGCCTTTCAGCAATCAAATGAAGATGTAGGTTTACACGCCACCCAGCCCGACCAGTTGTACCATCCATCATTTGGTAGTGAGAGAGAGAGAGAGAGAAGGGTGGTAATCCTTGCAATCCATTTTTTTTTTATTTGTACACTAGTAGGAAACTTCTCGGAATCTGGGTTTGATGCTTTTGTTGATGAAGATGACAAAGACCCAACATTTATGGGAATAAAATCAAGAGGGTTCTTCCAAGCTAGACTTTGCTGTTGTCACTATTGATCTACAAGTAATTGATAAGACTCCTCAATCCAATACAACTACTGGAAGTGTCTTGTGACTCAAAATAATTTGTTATATGCTGCTGTTGATGTTGAGGAATCATCCACCCCATGTGAGACTGCATTTGTTTGTGACTTTGCAGATGCCGTGTGGATAGACCTAGCCACTGAACCTATTTCATGTTTGAAGTTTCAGATCAATCAAGTAAATAGACAAGTTCTCATTTCTAGAACAGTTCACTTGTTAAAGTGAAATTAGGTCATATATTTTAGTATCCAGTGGACATTAAGGGGTTGTTTGGCAAAGAAACAATTTGTAATTATTCCATAAGCATGCTAAAAAAATTGGGCTGATCCATTGAATAGGTGTTTCATGAATATGTCCATTCTTGAGGCATATTTATCAAACAATTACAAATTGTTCATTTTACTAAATGGATCTTAAACAATGGTCTTATCCACTAGAAAGTAGCACTTCTAAGCTTAATACAAAGATAATTATATACTTATATTTATAAGTTATTTCGTAAAAATTACAGGTACAAAAGATAATATATAACAACACTTTCAATCCCTATTTGTGCTTAAATGCTAAAGAGTATGCATTTAACATTCAATGAAAAGAGAGATATGGGAAGTTGTTGAAATTGTATATGTATATCTTTTGAAAGAAGAAAAGTCCTTTTAAATGGTGTAGATTGTTGAGAAAGGATGTTAGGCTGCATATTGACCGGCGTAGATCCCATCTATTTAGAAGCATTGGCAGGGTCCTTTTCAATAACTGTAACCATGCATTGCAAATTGTGGCACTTTGTGTTTTTATTTCTATAAATTCCTTTCATGTGAGGAGTTCTCCTCTAGCTAGATAATTGGGACTCTTGGACCTGATGTGTAGACTTGCTTGAAGGGCATTCTATTTAGTTTTTTGTTTGTAGTTCCTTATTCTTTATGGCAACAAAAGATAGGGAGCCCAATCTTCCAAAGAACTTGCATTGGAAAGAAGAAAACTCCTGCAAACAAGTAGAACCAATGTGGTTGAAACTTTAATTTGGCTGAAATGGTGGAAACAAATTCTAATTCTCATTAAGCTTTCAACCCTACACACCATAAGTTACTTATATACAAAGAGATAAATGGTAGGCACAAGTTTTGCCTAAAACAATGAACAAGTAACTTTTACAGTTGTATCCAAATGGAAAAGGTAAGAACCCTAAAATCATGGTTGGCAACCTTGCTGATCTGAGTCACAATTCACTTGAGTTGGGATAGAATAGTCCATTTACTGGGTGGTGAGACAGGGACTGCAGGTTCAACTAAAGTTATCAACTAATTACATGTTCTTTTGTGTCGTGCAGTTTTGAATATTGAAGTTTGTTATTTTTTGAAATTGTAAAATATCACAACTTTTACTAAATATACCCAAATACTCATATTACATGCTATTCAGTTTTATTTGATGAAAAAGATAAAGCATAAAGTACACAAAAACTTACCTTCTTCATCTATTTGTACAAGAAATGCACCATGAAAATTTATAACCTAACCTAGCCAAGCCATGGAGTCAACTCTCTGACCCGGTGACCTTGTCTTTAGCCTATCCAAGTCCAAGTTCAGGGTTGGCCAACTATGCCTAAAATGGTTATTCCAAACTAAAGATGATGATCGAGGGTAGTCAATTATTGCGTGAATGAGGAAAGGATTACCATAAATATTGCTGTTGCCATATCAATTTTCAACTCAAATACCCCCTCAAACCAGTGAATACAAGTTGCATAAGCTTTTACTTGGTATTGAAAAATGTCTTAACATGTGCTTCATTGTACTGTTTAGCAATGTTATGCTTCATCTTGATAGAGCATGTCGAAAGTAGTCCACTAGAAATATAATCACACATTACTTCTCGTAGAACACTAACTATAATATGAAGTGCAACTTGACTGTCATAAAAGAGAATGACAAGTGATGAGCGTAGAGTGGAGATCAATGCTAAGAAACTTTAATGATAAACTTTATGGATAATGTTCAAAGGTGGAGACACAAATTTTTCATGGAAAGGGCTAAATTATAGTTTTAAAATTTTAACAAGAGCCAAAATATAAATTTTCAATTTTTTTCTATAGGATAAATGAAACTTTTAAAAACTTACATGTAGATTTTTATTTCCTTTTTGTTGGGCATGAATGCTGCCGCTCCCCTGGCTCCGCCCATGATTGTGTTGGCCATAGTTCAATATTTTTGACTTATCAAAAATCACAAAATTAAGGTAAGTAGTTGTAAATTTTATTGACTGGAAAATAGTATTTCCTAACTTGAATGTTTGCCCCTTTGTGCTTAACCTTCGTGTTTAAGGACATGCCACCCAATCAAAAATCACAAAATTAGGTAGGTACTTGTAAATTTTATTGACTAGAAAGAGTATTTCCTATCCTGAATTGGCCTTAAGATACTCAACAGCTCCAAAGCACAACTTGAAGATATGGTAGCTCTAGCGCCCACCTAGTCTAGAATCTAAATATAACAAAAATTGAGTGTCAAGATGATTAGTATTGCTAAAACAAATTGATTGGCAAACAAGTAAATGTTGATATGAACTAGAGACTATCAAAAGTTCATCATCATTTGTGAAGTCCTGCTGTTGATCCATGGGAGTTTCAACTAAATTGCTTTGCCTTAGGCCCATTATGTCATCTTTTATGTCTACGGTCATCTTTATTGTGAAACAAGAATGCCAGTGGGTCATATTCAAATCAGTTACACTCTTAACCAAATCCATTTTTTTGGCATTCTCATGTTTGGATTCAAATATGAACAAAGAAAAGTCATATCTGTATCTGAATTTGAAATCCAATTATACAATCTGAATTCACTTTTTACACTCACATTTAAATTTGAATTTCTAACTAGCCAATTTTCAAATTCTAAGAGCATTGGATATAGGATATTTGTTTAAAACTAAATACTTTGTCATTTGCCACACTTGTTTACTCTTTTGTTTCTATATCATTTGTCACCCTTGTTTCTATTCCACATGCTATCCAATAATATAACATCACGATAAAATAATGTATAAACCAAGGAGTTTCAATTTCATAAGAATGAAGAATGAAATACAAAAATAGTGCAGCTCATGAAGTGTGCTCATGACCTCAAAATTCCAGCAGTACAAAATTTTTTCTTTTCCTGTTTTTTATTGCAAGCAACTCTTATTTAAAATATTAGTGACATCTCTTTACAATAAAGTTTAGACTGGTATTGAAGATTCTTGAAAATTTTGAGTGGCTTTTTTTTAGACAGTAATAGAAACTTCCTTGAAGACCGATTAAGATCCACTAGAATGTAAGTGGGTCGAGTTATTATAGTTAGGAATACTTATAAGTAGTTAATTAGTAGCAGCAAGGAAACTATTCATAAGGTTTGTAAAACATTACCATTTAGTTTTTAGCAAACTCAAAGAAACCATTGAAGTTGAGATCTTAGTTTCAAAAGGAACTAAAATTTTTATAAGTTGGTGGAGGACACATTTGATCTTAGATTACATTGCTATACATTGGGATGACAAATTGAATATCCACTAGTCAAATGGTGCACCACATAAAATTAATTAATCCCTCAAAATATTATCTTTTAATTTCATTATTTTGAACAACACCATCACATCAAAATGGACACCTACAAACCGTGATTGGTCCATGTCTTTAGGCAAGGACAAAAGGAGGCACAACTAGTAGCTAGAAAGGGACATGAGGATTTGTACTTGGTGTACCTAGAAAGAGAAAACAAAGAAAACATGTACTCATGTAGAGAGAGAAAGAAAACCCTGTCACATTAGTCACCAGCTGCCAACCCTTAAGCCAAGCCCTCAATGTCATCAGGATAGTGCCTTTCAGCAATCAAATGAAGATATAGGTTTATACGCCACCCAGCCCGACCAGTTGTACTATCCATCATTTGGTAGTGAGAAAGAGAGAAGGGTGGTAATCCTTGCAATCCATTTTTTTTTTTTATTTGTACGCTAGTAGGAAACTTCTCGGAATCTGGGTTTGATGCTTTTGTTGATGAAGAGGACAAAAACCCAACATTTATGGGAATAAAATCAAGAGCGTTCTTCCAAACTAGACTTTGCTGTTGTCAGTGTTGATCTACATGTAATTGATAAGACTCCTCAATCCAATACAACTACTGGAAGTGTCTTGTGACTCAAAATAATTTGTTATATGCTACTGTTGATGTTGAGGAATCATCCACCCCAAGTGAGACTGCATTTAGTTGTGACTTTGCAGATGCCATGTGGATAGACCTACCCACTGAACCTATTTCATGTTTGGAGTTTAGTCCATTCAAGTAAATAGACAAGTTCTCATTTCTAGAAAAATTCACTTGTTAAAGTGAAATGTACGTCACATATTTCAGTCTTCAGTGGACATTAAAGGGTTGTTTGGCAGCAAAAACAGTTTGTAATTGTTCCATAAGCATGCTCAAAGAATTGGGCTGATTACAAAGCATTTGAATAGGTGTTTCATGAATGTGTCCAATCTTAAGGCATATTTACCAAACAATTACGAATTGTTCCTTTTACTAAATGGATCCTAAACAATAATCTTATCCACTAGAAAGTAGAACTTCTAAACTTGAATGTTTACAAAGATAATTAGCGGGGTAGATCCTATCTA
The DNA here is from genome assembly GCA_011799765.1 of Nymphaea thermarum. Lineage (NCBI taxonomy): Eukaryota > Viridiplantae > Streptophyta > Magnoliopsida > Nymphaeales > Nymphaeaceae > Nymphaea > Nymphaea thermarum. Next base: position 151,365 of record JAANDH010000072.1, read on the forward strand.
TTTATAAGTTACAGGGACAAAACATAATATATAACAATGCTTTCAATCCCCATTTGTGCTTAAATGCCAAAGAGTATGCATTTAACATTCAATGAAAAGAGAGATATGGGGAGTTATTGAACTCGTGTATGTATAGCTTTTGAAAGAAGAAAAGTCCTAAATGGTGTAGATTGTTGAGAAAGGATGTTAGGCTGCATAATGTGCAGGGTAGATCCTATCTATTTAGAAGCATTGGCAAGGTCCTTTTCAATAACTGTAATCATGCATTGCAAAATGTAGCACTTTGTGTTTTTATTTTTATAAATTCCTTTCATCTGAGGAGTTCTCCTCTAGCTAGATAATTGAGACTATTTGACCTGATGTGTAGACTTTCTTGAAGGGCATTTTATTTAGTTTTTTGTTTGTAGTTCCTTATTCTTTGTGGCAACAAAAAGACAGGGAGCCCAATCTCCCAAAAAACTTGCATTGGGAAGAAGAAAACTCCTGCAAACAATTAGAACTAGTGTGGTTGAAACTTTAATTTGGCTGAAATGGTGGAAACCAATTCTAATTCTCATTACTTTCGTCCCTACATACCATAAGTTACTTTTATACAAAGAGATAAATGGTAGGCACAAGTTTTGCCTAAAATGATGAACATGTAACTTTTACAGTTGTATCCAAATGGAAAAGGTAAGAACCCTAAAATCATGGTTGACAACCTTGCTGATCTGAGTCGCAATTCACTTGAATTGGATACAATAATCCATTTACTGGGTGGTGAGTCTGCAGGTTCAACTAGAGTCATCAACTAATTACATGTTCTTTTGTGCCATGCAGTTTTGAATATTGAAGTTTGTTATTTTTTAAACTATGAAATATCACAACTTTTACTAAATATACCCAAATACTCATATTACATGTTATTCAGTTTTATTTGATGAAAAAAATAAACATAGAGTACATAAAAACTTACCTTCTTCATCTATTTGTAGAAGAAATGCACCATGAAAATGTTTAACCTAACCTAGCCAAGTCATGGAGTCAACTCTCTAACCTGGTGACCCAGTCTTTAGCCTATCCGAGTCCAAGTTCAGGGTTTGCCAACTATGCCTAAAATGGTTACTCCAAACTAAAGATGAAGATCAAGGGTAGTCAATTTTTGCGTGAATAAGGAAAGGATTACCATAAATATTGCTGCTGCCATATCTTTTTTCAACTCAAATACCACCTCAAACCAGTGAATACAAGTTGCATACCCAGCTTTTACTTGGTATTGAAAAATATCTTACCATGTGCTTCAGTGTACTGTTTTGCAATTTAATGCTTCCCCTTGATAAAGCATGTCAAAATTAGTCAAAATTAGTCCAGTAGAAATATAATCACACATTACTTCTCATAAAACACTACCTATAATATGAAGTGCAACTTGACTATCATAAAAGAGAATGACAGTTGATGAATGTAGAGCAGAGATCAATGCAAGGAAACTTTAATGATAAATTTTATGGATTATGTTCAAAGGCGAGGCAGAAAATTTTCATGAAAAGGGATAAATTATAGTTTTAATATTTTAACAAGAGTCGAAATATAAATTTTCAAAATTTTTGTATAGGATAAATGAAACTTTTTAAAATTTACATGCAAATTTTTATTTTTTATTTTTGTTGGGCATGGCCTCTGCCGCTCCCCTTGCTCTGCCCTTGATCATGTTGGCCATAGTTCAATGTTTCGACTGATAGAGCAAGGAGAAACTATAGTTTGCTCGTTTGTGTTTAATGAGATGGGATTTGATTCTAAAAATATGAAATACCTATTAACTAACCTTAAGCCTGGGCATCGGGCCGGCCCGACATCCAAAAACCAGGCCTGGGCCCGGCACGACTCGGGAAACCCGAGCCCAGCCCGGGCATGGCCCGATTAAATTTAAAAATATTTTTTAAATCTAAACTAATATATAAATATAATTAATTATAATAAAATATTATAAATATATAAAAATTAATAAAAAATTAAAAAATCGGTTATCAAGCTCGAATCTGGCTTATCGGGCCCACCTGGGCCGGCCCAATAATCTATCGGGCCAGCCTGGTCCCTTTTTCCCTGGCCCGAGTCGGGCCCACCGCCGGGTACCCGGCGGCTGCCCGACCCGGTGCCCAACTTAATTAACCTTCATGCTTATGAACATGCCACCCAATCAAAATTCACAAAATTAAGTAATTAGTTGTAAATTTTATTGACTGGAAAAGAGTATTTCCTATCCTGAATTGGCCTGAAGACACTTCACAGCTCCAAAGCACAGCTTGAAGATGTGGTAGCTCTATCACCTGAATAGTTAATCTACCTAGTCTAGAAACTAAATATGACAAAAAATGAGTGTCAAGATGATCAGTAATGCTAAAATAAATTGATCAGCAAACATGTAAATGTTGATATGAACTAGAGACTACCAAAAGTTCCACCATCATTATTTGTGAAGTCATGCTGTTGGTCCATGGGAGTTTAACCTTACCCAATTGAAGGAGACTGAGATGCACCTGTTGGGCATGATAAAGTAGAATACAAAAAATGCACAAGGCATTTGCTACTATGCTCAAATTTATGGAAGGGTTCACGATACATATGTAATTTCTTCAATACACCAGCATAATCGAGCACGGGTTCCGAGAGCAAGTTCCATATTCGGGGGCGAGCACATAACGCATAGACTACCGTTTGGGAGTAGGGGCACTTTCATCTTTTTGATACATTTCTTAACTTTTTTTTTCACTTTGCCCTCGTAGGATGGCGCCTACCTACAAGGGTATTATGGTCATTTCATGTGTTAGAGGGACCTAACCTACAATCAGCTCCTCTAGATCATTAGCCATCCCAAGAGTGGCTTTTACATTAAAAATTGTGAATCTCAGACATACGGAGATAAAAAAAAACGTCCCATTTGATGTGTTGAACATGGAGCAAAGGCGGGGCGCCTAAACATAGTCGGATTTATAAGGGGTCGTTTGATAGTTGGAACAATATATGAGTGTTTCATATCATTAAACAAGTGTTACATGAATCTATCCTAAACTTTAGAGTAAATTTATAACACTCACAAACTGTTCAATCTTCCAAATAGCCCCGAAAGATTGGCCCATGTTCGTATCATCTATGAATTAAGTGTTTATGAAATATATATATATATATATATATATATATATATATATATATATATATATATATATATATATATATATATATATATATATATATATATATATATATAGAGAGAGAGAGAGAGAGAGAGAGAGAGAGAGAGAGAGAGAGAGAGAGAGAGAGAGAGAGAGAGAGGCATGACGTAAGAGATCAGTGCAATAAGCATCAGATTGTTGTGAGGGTAGGAAGCTGAAGACTTAATATCAAGTCCCAGCCCTAGCGTTATGTAACCTGAGCAGCCCTCGAAGCCCCCTTACAGGCTACCATGGGCACGTGAGGGTCATTTCTGTCTATTTCATAAAATGAGGGCATTTTTGTCTTTTTAAAATCCTATTCGCTTTTAACAAAATATCCAATATAGAAAAAATGTTAATTCCTGATTAAGAAATTGGATGAGATCCAGACATCCGATCGGATATGGAATTGGATTGAGATTGGGTTTTGAATAAATATCCGATGGGATGCTAAGTCAGATTTGGATCGAATTTCACTTTAAATAATATCATATATCCAACGTCCACATATTTTGAAAATAGGTTCTTAACATGCTGTAACTTGGATTCAAATTCGAATTTGGTAATCTAACATTCGAAGAATATGTGAACATCTATATGTTAAGAATACATCCTTATTGAGAGCAATCCCACTACTTTAGGTGAGGGCATTTTTGTCATTAGGTACCCGATCATTCAGTTTGAATGCACTGGCCCGGGTATTCAATCTTCCTTGCATGCTTCCCTGTGCCTTTTGACCTCTTGGTAGTGGGAGCTCAAAGTCTTTTTTTTTTTTTTTTTTTTTTTTTAATATTTCCTCTCAAAAATGATATAAAAAAACTGGTTGTCAAAGATTAATGGAGTTTCATATCAAAAATTGCGTTTTATTTGACCACTGGGAGCAGAATATTTCCTGTTCACATTATGTTTGCATCCAAACTAGAGAGCCCACATTTTAATATGACTAAAAGGCACTCACATTATCAAATTTACTGTACAATTTAATATATATGAATAATCATGCACCATCAATAGTGGAGGGTAGGGTCAGTCAAAAAAAGCATCCAAAAAGACATTATTATTTATTATGTACAAGCCGTGCGCGTGAGGCCCCTTTTTGGAAAATCAACATTCTAAATGTGTTCATCATGCATGCCCCGTTGCTTATGAACCACCAGTTTGAATCCTTTTCTTGTTTTGGAATCGAAAACATGACGTTTTTTGAGGCTCACTGCCTATAAAATTTAAAATGAAACTGCTTGCTCGTGCATTGGAATTGGATGTTTATTATCGAAAAGTTGATTCCGATAAATCGTTCACTCTACATTATTTGCGTAAAGTATTCAATTGGCATGTTCAATTAGTTGTGTGGACAGTTGCCTCCCCGGTGGATTAGTTTTTAACAGTTTGTCCCCTCAAAAACAGTCACCTAATTGGCATTAGCTACTATTTATGGTATCGCGACAGTTTATAATCCGCCGTAGGGCTGTTCATGAGCGAGTTCCTCGGCTCGCATGTTTTGAAAGGAATTCGAACTCGGCTCGACTCAGTAAGACTGTACACTAATTTGAGCAATCTACTTTTTTCTAACTTTATGAGACATATTTTATATATTTTCTTTCTCGAGTTTAAAAAAGTTTAACAGAGCTGAGCCCACTTAACTCAAGCTCGACTCATTTAGGTTGTCGAGTTCATTTCTTAACTCGAACTCAAATCATTTAATAAACGAGTCGAGTTCGAGTCAAGTACGTCGAGTGAGTTCAAGTTAGCTCAACTCGTTGAACAGCCCCAGTCGGACTGCGGTTTATGGTGCCTTAGTTTAGCAATTGATCTATTGAACAGCATTGAATTTTTATTTTTTATCAATCGAATGAAACCAAAGAAAGATCTCGTTTTGTCTCTCTCTACATTTTTCATTTGTGTGCTTCGTGGGCAACATTAGTAGGGCTTTTTTATTTTTAAAGAAAAGAAGATAGCTCTAGAACTATTCTTTTTACTATGGATGAACAAGACTAATTGGATATAAAATTAATTGGATGGTTGTTGACTTGGCAGTCGATGAGGAACAAACTTTGGTTGGTTTGTTAAATGTTATGTCCCAAAACATCTATTTGATGAAACCTTGAGCTTCAAATGAAACTAAATATAAAGCTATTCAAATCAGTTTTACCAGAATCAGCCCGAATCGGCGCGAATCGTCATTTGTAGATTTTGTGGACTATTCAAGACTACCACATGTCAACGTTCAACTAATTTTTAAGAATATTTTCAAATTTTCTGATTTTTTATTGTCTTTTGCACTTTATTTATTTATGTATTAAATAATGACTTTTAAATATTGACCGATTCTCAACCTACCCATCCATTCAGGGGCAGAGTCAGAAATTTTTCATGCTGAATTAAAGTTTCTAAATTTTGATTAGGGCTGAAATATCATTTTTTAAAATTTTTATATAGAGGAAGTGAATTTTTCTAAGATTTACATGTAAACATTTAATTGTTTTTTTTTGAGGTGGAACCAGGGCCCATGCTGGTCCATACCTCATACCTTGGCTCCGCCCCTGTATCCAACTGAATTAGTCAAATGACCGATTCATTCAGCAACTGATCCTAACAACACACTAAAATGGTTGTAAACATAGACCAATAATATTTTTTGATTTTTTTTAATAAAAACCATATTTTTCTTAAATTGCCAAATAAGACTTAGATAAACTTTTTTAACCTGATAAACTAAATATTATCTGCAACTTTTTTTCCATATTATCCTCTATAACTAAATTGTATTTGTACCATTTTAGCTGCCTATATGGTTAACAAAAAAGTATGCCAAACAAATTCCACCAAATTAAGTTGGGTCTAATCACAGATCAAATGAAATCAGATTGAAGTCTGAAACCAAGACAGGTTCATACATAAGTTTAAATTTTAGGTCTAATAAGAGACTGCACTCAAAGAGCTCACCTGCTATTTGCTAGGTGCAGTGTCTTAGAGCTCGCCTTGACTCGATTGATGAGGTTTGATTTGGTCTCATACCAGCTCAACCTAGTAAGAAAACTCATTTACAGTCAAAACTCAGCCTGACTCGGCCGTGACTCGGCCTAACTTGGCTGAAACTCATTTTGACTCAGCTGAAACTCGGTTTGATTCCTCCAAAACTCATTCGACTCGGCAATTTAACGACAAACTTTATATTATACAATCAACAAGGGTTTCGTTAGTCACTACTTAATAACTTAATTTTTAACATAATCTTCTAACTTATATTGGGACATGAAATTTTAGAATTATAGCTTATTTATTAAATTTGCTTATTGCAAATGAAAAACTAAAGCTGATTAGGCTTTACTTCATCTATGGTTATCTACTTAATTTGATTTTTAAATCACTTGGATCTTATCGTTTGAAATTCCGGTTTTAGATCATCATATACATGCATGTTTAGTTTGTTAACATTGGATAGCTGTAAAGGTTGAATATATTGATTTTAATGTTTATTTCATGGCGAGTGTTCATAGGTATATTGATATTTACTGCTCAGTTATGCCTCAAGATGCAAGTACAAATAGCAGCAGTTGGTCCGTTTCTTATTTATCATATGAGTAGACTAATTATTACTTACTTGATGTTGAGTTAATTTATTCCTGAGTTATACATGTGATCAAGTCATTTTATAACCTTTTTATGTTTAAATGATCAGTTATATATAGTTTTGATTTCCATGGAAGTTTATTTCTCAAAAGCTTAGTTGCAAACAGGGGCAGAGCCAAGGTAGGCCCGCATGGGCCATGGCCCCACCTCAATTTTTTTTTTAAAATTTACATGTAAAGTTTAAAAAATTTCACTTGTTCTATATAAAATTTTTGAAAAATGATATTTCAGCCCTAATCAAAATTTAAAAATTAAATTCGGCATTCCTCATGAAAACTTTCTGGCTTCGCCGAGTTGGTGAAAAAAGCAAAGCTTCAAAAGCAATTTTGAGTCCAAAAGGAATGTCAAAATTTGGATTATTCATGGTCAAATTTCAGACTAATCAACAACTTTTAGCAAGGGTAGAGCAACCACCTCGCCATTCTCCTTTATTTTACTGATCTTACAAGAAAAAAGGTGACATTTTACATCATTTAGAGGCAAAACCTAATGTTGTCTTCAAAACTAAGCTTTTGGAATGTTTGGGTGACATCAAAAATGTGTCGAAGGAACCCGTTTCGACAAAACCAGATTCCGTAAAAGGAAGTGAAAAACCTAATTGTCCTCAGCAGAGGCAAAGCTAGAAATTTTTCATGAGAGGGACCGAATTAAAGTTTCTAAATTTTAACGTGGGCCAAAATATCATTTTTCAAAATCTTTATATCCAACAAGTAAAATTTTTTAAGATTTCTGTATAATTTTTTTTTTTTTGAAAAGTTTTTAAGGTGGAGTCACGTTCCATAACTGTCTGTCCTGTCCTTCATGTACTAATGGACAACAATCAAACAACCTCTAAGGGCAACCTTAGAGATCCAAGGTCACTACAAGACTTTCACTAATCAACGCGATAAAATAACGTCAGTAAAGCGGAAAAAGTGTCAATACAAACTTTATTGACCATGCTTTAATGCGTGAAGAAATTAAAGCGTTACTGAAAGGTCACGCTACTGGTAATTCAATGGGAAAATGAGGCAACGAAAGAGGTACCTTCACTGACGCAAACGATGCACCTTCACTGGTTGGATTTCAAATATGGATCTCTCCCATAAAATTGATCTCAGATCAGATCCAACTGCCCCCAAGAATTGGTCAATATGAATTCCTGTGCAGTAGTTAATTGTTGAATTCTTTCAAGCTTTTGTCTGGAAATACACATCATATCTAAGTTAATTTCTACGACAATAAGATTGATGTCAAAAAGGTGAAGTAAAGTTGAAAGTAAAATATTGCACTTGCAGAATTAACAACAGTATAATCGTTTACTTTGGAGGTAAGCTTCTATTGAAGTTTGAAAAAATCACAAAAAAGGTGCCATATTTCTTACTTTTGACATCAGCTACCCCAGATCAACAAGGCTTGAATGTTCTCGAAGATTCATGAATAGACTTACTTTGTTCAGATCATGATCGAAGAAAGAAAAGCATATCTATGAAAAGTAATGCATGCTCTCTTTAATGTTCTAGAAGAAGTTCCATCATTTTCAAAAGGATTTCAAGATCACTTTGTATAAACATGTCAAGTAGAAGTTTGAAACCATGTAAGTACGGACGATTTCAACATTGGAAAAGTAAATTTTCTTTATTCCAGAATGCAACGTGAGCAGTTTATGTAAGAATCTAAGGGCAAAATATTATGTTTTCAATGACACGAGACTTGTTGTGGAAAATATATATCATGTAAAGAATCAGCTGCATGGTTTTAGTTAACGAAATCAATGTTCGATCCTAATTTTCATGCATGCATGGCCATGTTTGACTGGAACAGTAAAACTCTTTTTCTGCATTAAAGTTTGGTGAATTTTTTTCCTACCTGCCTTTCTGTCTCTTGCCGTTGCAGATAAGTGGAAAGCTTCTCTATGTTTGTCTTCTCATGCTTTGATTGTATGCAGGGGTGGAGCCAAGGTAGGGCCGACTTGGGCCTTGGCCCCACCTCACTTTTTCTTTTTGAAAATAATTTACATGTAAATTTTAAAAAATTTTACTTGTTTTATATAAAAATTTTAGAAAATGATATTTCTGCCTTAGAAACTTTAATTCAGCCCTCCCTCTTGAAAAAATTCTGGCTCCACCCTTGATTGTATCGAAAGGTTGAAATTAAGATGAAAAATTGAACTCTCTCAAATTAGTAAATAGATCAACAACCGAACACACCAAATACATCAATAGTATATATATATATATATATATATATATATATATATATAAGAGAAAGAGAGAAAGGAAAATAACATTAACATAAGTCCACAAAAAGTTGAATGTGAAAAAGAAATTACATCTAAAAATCATTTTATAATTCTTATAAGAATTGAAGGTACCACCATGTCCATATAAGTTATAAGAAATTAACCAAACATCATACAAAATGATGTCATGTGTTCAAATGAGACAACATCATTCTTATATATAATTTCGTTCCTGAACTTTCAAATGATCCACCAAAATGTAAATAGCCAAATTCTACAAATGGTACGCTATTTCTTTTTGTTTCTCACTCTAATTGGTACATGGATCAGGTCCCGAATTGTAGACATGTTTATGACTTCAATGGGAGACATAGACCAGGTAAGCACAGAGAGAAAGAGAGAGAGAGAGAGAGAGAAAGAGAGAGAGAGAGAACCACAACCCTTGTCCTTAATCTGCTGGACATTATCCTAAGTCTGTTTACCTTAATGCCCACCAACACATAACATAACACTCTCAAGAATCGAACCTGAGACTGTGCTATGTGTAAGCCGAAGGTCCCACCACCGAGAGTCGTGGATATGAATAAGATATATAATGGTAATTCGTTTTCCAATAGAAGCCATTATCAAGTAATTAGGTCCATAGAAATAACTAATTACACTAGTTAATTTAGAAAAGATCTTTTTGATGGAATAATGATGTCAATAAAGTATGTATTTTGCTAAGCTGAGATGCATTAAAATAGTCAAAACAAATACGAATATGCAGGCCATGCATTAGTCATCATGACATTGGCCGGAGACTGCAATTTTAATGACACTGTTATAGACATCTTGATGAGCTTAATTTTGTCATAAATATTACAACAGAAAAGTGCATGAGAACATGATGTTATCTTATTTTCCCTTCTCTAATTACTAATTAGAGTGTAAAGAATTTCCCTTAACAAAGAAGAAAAATGTTACACATACAAATTACATTCTCATAATTCTGTTTCAAAATCAGAATTACATCATGAACCTTTATTGAAGGAATACCTTTAATTTTTTTTTATCATAGGCAATCTGATTAGGCGATAGGCAACGCTTCCATGTCCTCTTATAGCAACGCTTCCAAAAGTATCAGTGAATGGAAACCCATATTTATAAATACTCTTCCCTGTACAAGATACTTTTTAATGTGATCTCCATCTCAAAAACTTATGAATAAGAGTCATGTTCCTTCATGTACAAATGAAGGATTGAGAGTCAACAGTGTAATTAAATGTTTTTTAATGTAAAAATGAATTCTCCCCCTCATCTTGCCCTGAGGGGTAAGGTGTAACAGGTCGGGCTGGTGGGCTAGTGAGAGCTCGGTTGTCAGTTCGATTCCCATAAGCACTACCCTTATGGATTGCAAAAGGTTGAAGACGACATTACTCTCGGTTGAAGGGAGTAACCGTAAGTTCACCAATCGGTGATAACACACACACACATATTCAAAGCGGGTTTTACATTATTACGTTGGGTGGTTAAGGAGATAGAAAAACCAATTTTATCTCATTCTGTCTATTCTTAGCTAGGTTGCATATATTACTTTCAAACCAGGGGTGGAGCCAAGGTAGGACCACATGGGCCTTGGCCCCACCTCAAAAAATGATATTTCGGCCCTAGTCAAAATTTAGAAACTTTAATTCAGCCCCCTCATGCCCTTGTTTCAAACCGATAATCAAAAGGATCAATGGATATTATATGAGAGCGGCTCCCTTACAGAAGTAGCCACTATTAATGGTGATATTTGCTTGATATATTAAAGGAGTCTTCTCTCATTTTCTGTAAAGATGAAGATGGATTGGATTTGAGTGGAGTTTGGTCCCTTGCACACTATGTTCATCTACGAGGTCATCAAGAAGATGGCGGCAGTTCCACAGCCAAGCGTGCTGGGGGACAAAGACAAATGATCCTGAGTGACACAAATGGGGTCAGGCCCCGTTTGATGGCAAATAAAAATTTGGAATGGTAAATTTATCATGAAAAAAAAAATCTATGATAAAAAAGTCAAACCTAAAAGGGTCTTACTTTTTGCAGGGTAAAATTACCTTGATCTATTTATTTTTTAGTAGGGTAATTTTTCTTTTAAGTTTGATTTAAAAGTGAAAAGCCGTACAAAAACAACAAGTTTCTCCCAATGCAAAGCAAAATCCCTATATCAAAGAGAGCCTTTGAACTTGACATCACTAAACCGACCTCTAAGAGTCCAACGTGGGCATGAACGTGGGCATGGAGGATGAAGCTATTTTGTCAATGATAATGATAAAATGTACAAACATTCATTATCAAACTATTTTTGTCAATTCATCTTATCATCAAATCTATATCTATCTATCTATATATATTATTTAATGAATTACATCATGCGATGGGGTCCGATACAGCATCTTCACAAAATTGGTCGATACGAGGTAAAATCGGTACATATCTGCCCATATGGGCCGATACGGCCCCATACTGGCCAATATATTGTTAAAGAAACAATTTAAAGTTAATTAACTTTCTTCTTATAAAAATCCGATACGAGCCGATGCGTATCGGAAACCGGTTAGATTTTTCCCCCAAAAGTGTTTTGCTGGTATTCATCACCGGCACGCATCCGACTCGGATAGGTAAGCTAACCTGCTGACTCATTGCTTGCGTTGTTCTTACGTAGAGAGAGAAAGAATGTGTCTTTTTTTTTTCTCTCTCTAAAAGCCATCACCGGAAGCATCAGATTTCTGTGGGTGGCCCTCCCCTGGTTTACCCTCCTCAAAATCCAAGCCCCTTTCTCCTTTTTGCCATTCTCTCAGAGTCCCCACCATTTTCGCCATAATTCCATCTTAGGCCTCCTTTCGAACATAAATTTTTAACTAACACTTATTTTTGAGGGGCAACTGATGATATTGAATCTCATATTTAGATTTGGAGGTGTCTAAATTATGACTCTGGTATGTCACTAGTTCGATTCTCATGATTGTCAGCTTCTTTGTCTTAGGAGTTGTTTGTGAGTCCGTTTTTAGAACTTTTAATGTGTTGTTTCGTTATAAAATTTCGAGAACTGAACAGTTCATCAAACACCCTTTTAAGAATACGCATTTGATAAGCTCATGTACCATTATGAGGTGCTTTCTTTCTAACTTTTTGCTGTAATTATTTTACATGTGTTTGTGTTAGCCCATAACATATAACTTGTTCCATCAATGTTTATTAGAATCTTTCAAAATTGTCACAAGGGTGTTATATAACAAATTTAAGGTTTTTATTTTTCATTATCTTATAAATATTTCTCTATTCATAAAAAAAATAAATTTTTTTAATGTTTTTTGGTCGATTCACCTGTGCAAATTTTATGAACCCCTCTCCTCCGGCACTCCTAATGGAAAATGGCGAAAGAGGGTCACCTCTTTGCAAATTTCATTACCTTGTCTGCCTCCGCGTGTAATGTGGACTTTTAAAGCAGATTGATGTCGCTGTCCGGATGGGTTTGAATCGGTCCAGATCGAGCACCATAATTGCAGATGGCATTTCAGTCATTTCCTGTTTTTTTTAAAAATAAAATTCATACGATAATTACCGTCCGATGTCATGTTTTATAGTTGCTAATAACTTAATATATAGTTTCTAACCTGACTGCAGGAGATATCCCTTCTCTTTTGAAGTTTCTTTTTTAATATTAAATTTTAAATGATATTTTATTTTATGCAAAAATAAAAATATTGCCTGTGCCTTTTTTTTCTCTTTATTTTATTAACTGCTTGCCTCGTGTTGTGGGGCTCTATGCTCAGCTGCTTCTTACCAAACCTTTTCATACCACCTTTTCCTTTTTTATTTTTCTTCAAATTGTATTACATTTCTTCCCAAACGGACCTTGTCTTATGAACTAATTCCAAAACAGTGCCTGACTTGTCGAAATTTTTGCCAAATAATTCAAGAGGGTTTAACCCATGTAAATTATCATCAGCAAGTAAAACTGGAAGGATGCAGAGATAACTAGCATTGTCCTGCACAAGAGTGGCAGAAACAGATCGAGAAATGAATAACTCTCCTCAAAGAAAATTTGTCAAAGGTGACTTTACATGGAAGCTACAGTTGATATCTTGGATGTGTATGTCCGTTTTGTTCATTGTTTTCTTTTTCATCCTGCAAAATCGATTGTCAATGAAATTTCCAGGTTTGGAATTGCATGTGCCGTCATAAACTAGTTTATTGGTAATTTAGATAAAATGTTATAAGCACCAACAAATGCCGGTAATACATTTTAATTTCCAAGTTTTCGAACATGAAGATTGCATCTCGATAATCTATTTATTCTATGAAGGACAATCTTAGAAAGTTTGAGCTCGTTAATTTAGAGAAACAAAGGCAGCAAACGTTCTTTGACAGTGAAGCTACAAAAGCCTCTCTGTTTAGTTGTGCAACCACAGAAAGCAGAGAGACCATTTCTGCAATACGGCCTATAAGGTGGTCACCATTTTGCAGAAAATCATATGTTATATGAGAAATTCATAGTCTCTGAGGAACTTGCCTTGTTCCGTAACTTTTCATCTGGTTTATGATTTTCCCACTCTTAGAAATCCGTGGTTAAATCTTTCACCGACTTTTACCTTCTTTCTTTTGGAAGAAGGCATTCACTGGAGTGGTCTTTGGTATTTCACGCTTGCGTATCTCCTGTATATGAAAAAGCGAAATCCATGGTCAAAGTTGTATCATTGTGTTCCTCCAAAAAACCCATCGGTGGAAGACTTTTTTTCGCGGCGGTTTGGTTCCTCTTGTTTTATCCACTCCTTGGGAAACCTCTAGTCAAACCTGGAAGTTTCCTTTTCAAACCATTCGATCATTTCTTCATCCCGTTGCCTTTTCTCTGTTCTTGGTAGCTCTTATTTGGTGATGAGATCGTTTCTTGGTGATCTACATCGTTGATGATCTCTCGTCAGGCTGTGTTGATCGTGGGTCGGCTGCTGCAAGTTCAAGGTAAACTTACTTTTCGTTGACGGACGTTCTGTAATAGAAGAATTCTGATTCTGCAGATCTTGTAAAACCCGCTGATCTTGAAGGATTTTGATGCTTATTCAATTTCAGGGGCTACAAAAAAGATCTTCTCCGTGCCATGGTTCTTGTGCTTTTCTTCTGTATGCATCCCTTAGCATCTATATACAGAATATGAAACCTTCTGTTTGCACAAAAAATGGTATCAGCAGATGATCTTCCTGAGATCATTTGTGTTGCTTGTATTGGTAAAGCTTGGGGGCACCTTAAGCTTCTCTGTAATAAAAGAAGCAGCTCGGATGCTCTCGTGAATGATATTATACCTGAGCCAAATTCTTATTGTCCAAATTTTTATGGCTTTTCAACTGCTCTGCTGTTTCAATGGTGGCAATTCTCTGAGGAAGGCGCGGGCCTACTGGGGATCATATTTCATTGCTAGATTAAAGGCAAAAAGATGTGTATGTTGATTTTGATGTCAAACCCTATCCACCTAATATATGTTAGGTTCTTGAATATATTTGATCATAATACACTATATGGCCCATATCCTGCAGATGATTTTCCTAGTTTCCAAGCATATTTTGGAAAAATTTTCGGTTGCTTTCCTCTGATGACCTCCTTTGAGGTCACTCTCTGTTCTCTTTTCTAACTAAATATGGTTTCTCCTTGCTCGTTGCTTAATATGATAGGCTCGATTTGATAAAGGGCCCAGCATATATTTCTCCCCTTTCTTTCGGTTTGCTACAATGGTGGAAGGATTTTCCAGATTGTGGAGGTTTAGCATCTGCTGCTAATTAGCTGACAGGCTATTTATGTATCTGTGTCTGGACCTACATCTGGAATATTTTTAGGACAATAAAGCAGATTTTTGTGGACAATCAAACACAAAATCTTAGTATCCGTATTTGGTCTTTCCTTCTTAGCTCTGGGGAACAATTAAGCTGGATCAAGCTAAGGATTCAAGAGTCTAGCACTTAAGATCTCTGGGTTGGTGCTCTCAATCATTCAAGGCTAACAAACAACAACCTGCTCTGTATCTCATACTGCTAATGGTAATTGGGATATCATTCTTGCTACTATAGGCTGCTCTGCTTTCCTTCTTACTTTGATCAGTAACCCCAAACAGAATTCTTCAGTGAGCCTATCTTAAGTATGTGTTTCCTTCTATTATCTTCAAAATGGTTGACTCATCAAACCATTTGAACACTGTTTCAATGCAATTTTTGCATGATCTTGAGGAGATAATTCTTTAACAGCAATTTGAATTTCAAGCGATATTGTACCCTTGCTCTCAGGTGGATTATATGTAAGGGATTTAGTTTTGAACAGCCCTTTCTTATTTAGTCATGGGATGTAAATGGGCAATCAGCAAGTTTCATCAGCATAACTAAACAACCAACAAAATCCATCAATAACTGCAGGAAGTTTGACCTTTCTTGATGATTAAGTCAATCTAATACATTTATTTCAATGCTCTTTCTTTGAGGACATTGAAGTATGGGTTTCTATCAAGGCTTATCATCTGTTTAAATTCTAAAGCATACTCACAAATATTTGAGATGTTTTGAAGGTATTACATTAACAATAGCAAAATCAAGTGAAGAAGACATGGAAAACAGTGAAATATTTTTGTGACTTGCTTTGGAAAGTTGTTTCATAGTGCAATTTAAACTTTTTTGGGAA
This sequence comes from Nymphaea thermarum, assembly GCA_011799765.1. Taxonomy (NCBI): domain Eukaryota; kingdom Viridiplantae; phylum Streptophyta; class Magnoliopsida; order Nymphaeales; family Nymphaeaceae; genus Nymphaea; species Nymphaea thermarum. The sequence continues at coordinate 167,085 of JAANDH010000072.1, forward strand.
CTTTTAACATTTTAATGAGTTTTGATTTTTATTGATGCTTTGTAAGAAAACTATTAGAACATTTATAATTTCATAATTTTCTCTGTTATTTTTTCAAATTTTTGTAGTTTTTTTGAGTTCATGAGATTTTCCCGATAAAAGTAAACATCCAATTAATAGCTGAAAGTATGTCGCTTATAGGAACCCAATTAACGGTGCTTGTGACTGTGCCCTAAAGAATTCGAAAATGTGATCTAAGGATGCAAGTAAATCATATGCAAGTAGTGCCTTATGTTGGAAACTGTATGTTGCTCTTTCAAATGATGCAACCTCTACTAACTGATAGAGAAATATGTGGAAGAGATCTGGTTGCCGTGGAGCTTTTCCAAAAGAAAATGATCATTGTCGAATGTTCAGGAAATGAGAAATAGAGATATTAATTTTCTCATTGTGAATGTTGTTATGAGTATTTAACTGCACTGATGGTCCTAGATGCTCAAATGCACTCTTCTTTTGTCGGAACTCAAGTTAAGCCTAGTGCTTATTTTGTTATTAATTTATGCGCACATCGTAGTTGAAGTCTTCATCGTGACTATGCCATGTGCTTATATATGCATGAGCAGATTTCAGCACAATGAGGGCTTGCTTAACTTCAGTTTTCAGCGTCATGGTTACGGTTGAGTGCAAGGTGAATCCTTTCTCATTGTGTTCCACCAAAATTTTATTAGTAGAAGGCCATTATGAGTGTAGCATTTTAGCATTTTCTGGCTTTCCAGCTAAGGAAAATAGGTCCAGTCCACAGAAATTTTTATCTGATCATCAGGATTTTAAGCACACAGGATCTAGAAATGTCACAAGTAGAGAAATCTGAAATTGGTAGAACTTGCATTTTGTTTCTGTGTAATATCAATCTTGAGGAGATTTGCACTCTGTTTATATTCATGAAGGGTAAGAGGACAAAGCTGATCTTTATAAAGGTGCCTCTAGATTATGAAGGCAAAAGTTTGATATCTATCATATTCTGAAGAGATATCATCCAGATGTTTAGATACTCGTTACATTGAAGTATGGAACATAGTTCTATCAGTATTAGAGGTGAACGTTTTGTAAAATGTTACAAAATGTAGGCTATATATCTTTGTTTTAGGTCATGGTTATTAGCCTATTTTTACTTTGTAAAATGTATTACAAATGACATCTAACTTTCAAGAATTGAGAAATAAAAAAGGAAAAAAAAAAACATTTGCCTGCACAACGGTGGTTCATCAACTGATACCTGCTTTGACAACGTTGGTACTCCATGATGCTAAGATGCATCAAAACCTGGTTTAAATGCACATGTAGTTTTAAGTGGGTAGCCTTGTGAGGCTTCTGGAACTCATCCTTGAATTTCTAACTCCTTGCAAGCAATATGAAGTTGTTTTTCGTGGTAGTATTATGTATCCATCTAAGAGATTAATGTCACTCTGTTTCTCATCACTCATCAACCATCTTTCTGCTTTCAGGTTTGTGATAGCTAAGAAGGATATCAGCTCACTCGGCAAACCTTCTTTCTTACTGACAGTGAATCATCTATCTCCTCTGGAATAGAAGTTTGACAGAAGGGCTCAAGCTGTAGATATTTGCTAAGACCACTATGCTTCTAAAGGGGTTTCACAAACTTTTCCTGGTTGTGGAACCATATTAACCCCTGCTAACAGAAAAGCATCTGCCATGGCGACATTTTCTTATATTAATGTTTCGGAGAAGAGAAAGTTCATTTATGGTGGATCAGATCAGCATCACCATGAGATTTACAGCCAGCAGTTTTATCCTAGTTCTGTTGTAGAGGAGTTTGATATACGACCCAACTTCCACAATCCGAATGATGCTTCTATGAATGAATTGATTTTTCAATATCAAAACACAGCTCGATATCAGTCCTTAGCTAGTTCTGATTCTTCTGACGCTACTCAAGACTTGTCTAATTCCTCAGATTCATCTATAAGGAGACATCTGCAAAATGTTTCCAGTCCGGAGATCAGCCTTATCTTGGACACAAGTTTGGAAGATTGTGATACGGGTGAAATTAAGAAGAAGCTTGAAGAAATTGAAAGAAAATTAATGTATGATGATGAAGACAGAAATGAGTTTGGTGAAGGACAGGAAACTTGTATGGATGGAGAATGGGCTGAATCAATTGAGAACCTTTTGCTGTCAGACTCCCCAAAAGAATCGTCCTCAAGTTCAAACCTCAGTGGCAACAAAGAAGCATGTAATGCTCAAGTCACCAGTCCTCTCAAGTGTTTGCATGAAGCAGTGACAACCCCGAAGGAGATGCTTTACACGTGTGCAGCAGCAGTATCTGAAGGGAGACTTGAAGAAGCTTCTAAGATGATCAATGAACTGAGGCAGATGGTATCAATTCAAGGTGACCCTATACACAGAATTACAGCTTACATGGTTGAAGGTCTTGCTGCTCGTCTTGCCAATTCTGGGCACGGCCTCTATAAAGCTCTCAAATGCAAAGAACCACCAACTTCAGATCGTCTCTCTGCCATGCAAATACTTTTTGAAATATGCCCATGTTTCAAGTTTGGATTCATGGCAGCAAATGGTGCGATTGCTGAAGCGTTCAAAGATGAAAAGTGTGTGCACATAATTGATTTTGACATAAATCAAGGAACCCAGTATGTAACTCTAATCCAGGCCCTCTCTACCCAGCAGAGCAGTAAGCAGACCCGTATTAGAATCACAGGTGTGGACGATCCTGAGTCTGTGCAGCGTGAAGTTGGTGGTTTGAAAATCGTAGGACAAAGACTCGAGATGCTTGCAAAGCTAGTGGGTGTGCCATTTGAATTCAGAGCTGTACCTGCTAAGACGTGTGATGTGACCCCAGACATGCTTGACCTTCATCCTGGGGAGGAGGCATTGGTAGTCAACTTTGCGTTTCAGCTTCATCACATGCCAGATGAGAGTGTCTCCACGGTTAATCAACGTGATCATCTTCTCCGGATGGTGAAGAGCCTGGGTCCAAAACTGGTGACAGTTGTGGAACAGGATGTGAATGCAAACACAGCACCCTTCTTGACTCGGTTCCATGAGGTGTACGAGTACTACTCTGCTGTGTTCACGTCATTAGATGTGACAATGCCAAGGGAAAGCCCTGACAGGATAAATGTGGAGAAGCAGTGCCTTGCACGTGAAATAGTAAACATAGTAGCGTGTGAAGGAGAAGAAAGGATAGAGCGGTATGAAGTTGCAGGAAAATGGAGGGCACGAATGATGATGGCAGGATTTGAGCCATGTCCGCTGAGTAGTTATGTGAACGACACAATCAAGACACATCTGCATAGGTCTTACTGTGACAGATATAAATTAAAGGAAGATAATGGTGCTCTTTACTTTGGTTGGGAGGACAAGAACCTAATTGTAGCCTCAGCTTGGAGATGACGAGGCCGATGTTCTCCTATAAATAACTAGTTTATCAGATGTAATGGTTGGTAACGTAGATGTTCTCTCTGTTCTTCACTTATGTTTGTATGCATGCGTGTCTGATTTGTAGGCTGAACAAATATGGAATCATGGCAAATTTATTTTCCTTTACGCTGCTTATTCTTCCGTGATTGATGAGAAGCACTTCAGCGGTCAACATGCATGGACAACGAGGAGTTCATGTATGTGTGTTGTGAGAGAGAGAGAGAGAGAGAGAGAGAGAGAGAGAGAGAGAATGTGTGTGTGTGTGTGTGTGTATTTGTGTGGCCTGCATGTTGTCCTGAAACTCTGGAAGGGGTTGTTCTGATGCAGCAAAATATGAACTTGATCTCCTGTAGGGCAAGTTTTCTGCCAATTTTCTACAAGTGAATATGTTAGTATCTGCTAGTTAGGTTCATTTGACCGCACTAACTGCGATTTACATGCTTCATATGTATCTATCTTGACTGCCAAGGCCTGAAAACTGAGTTAAAATCTGTTTTATGATCCCGTAGTCTAATAAGTCTGCACTAAAGGAAGGAAAACTATACCTTAAGCAGATGTTTAAGGTAGAAGTTTGAATCTTTGCTATGCCCCGTGATCGAACAGAGACATGTTGCACATGGGTCCTTGATTTTGAACTTCATAAAGCGGAGAATTGCAACAACGAGCCACGGTCTTAAGTGGGGTATGAGCAGACACAGCAAGTAAAATTTAGCTGCGGTTGTGGGTCATAACCTACTATTGATGACTCTGAAGATAATTATTCTCGAATCGGAAACACAATCACAACTTGTGCATCAAACTTGAGTCAGTATCATGACAACCTTCCCATAGCAATCTCAACAAAATCCAAGTATTACAAAGCAATAGAAACCCACAGACCATGTGTTCAAATGATCAATATGCAGAAACATGCATCAACAAAAAACAATTGATACAACAATGCTGTTGTTTAGCTGAAGCGCGGAATGATTTTAAATATGTTGTAGAGTAATTCAACTACTGAATCAAGAGGACCAGGTACACAGTAATGTAAACAGTCATTCTCATGAACATGCCCATCTGCTCTTAAGCTTAACATAGCATATGCATCTACAAAAATAAAACCAAACTTTTCTACTAGCCCCTTGACAAGATGATTCTGCCTCTGGAAGTCCCCCCAGTTGTAAACATCGGCGCTGCTTAAGTTCTGCCGCTTCTCTAGTGGACCATTGTGCTTCATGCAGTTCAGGTGACCTTTGAAAATGTAAAGGAATTTTGTTAGTCCATATCCAGATATGGTTCTCTGAAACCAATGCTATCAATCAACCTACACAACAACTCTTTCAATTTTTCTTTCCCCTCTCTCTCTCTCCCTGTACATGCATACAAACATACGGATATAGAGATGAAGAAGTACCAGGTGGAGTATCCCTGAAGAACACCAACAATTCAGGATGCCGCTCCTTTATGAAAGAGAAGGTTGAATTCAGTGCATTTAGAACTATGTCATCTGCTTCATAGTGAGCACCTCTATTGAGAACTAATATCTTAACCTTCCATTTCTCTATATAATCCGTCCATGGCCATTCAAAGAAGTTTCCCCCTTCATGTCTACTCCTATCAACGGCCGACAGCCGGTCATTCCTGATGAATGCCACATTGAACTCTTGGTCTTTTCCGAGCACGTCGCCGCAAATCCGGAATCCAGGGCAAGTGTTGCATACGGGGTATCCATCTTTGACTACTACTTGGGCAGCTGGATCCTTGATGAGGCTGTTAACAATCGACCATTGGAGTCCATGGTTGATGGAGTCACCAACAACCATTAAATTACCCCTTCTACCGATGAACTTGCAGAACTCATCTCTGTTTACAGGCTGGGTCGGGCATGTCTCGTTTGTTCGCCAAGCCCATTTCAGTCCTTCTCTTACCTGCAATTTCGGCTTCCTATTCAGATTCAACCATGCATCATGCAATCGAGTTGCTGTAAATTGCTATAAATTACACACTTATTTTTCCTTCTCCTTAATTCAACCATGGTTAGTCGACAATAACTTTAGGCAGTTTAAAAACTTGTTTGTGGGCGGTTCTATTGAGTTCATTGTTTGCTTTCAGGGAGGTAGCTAGTTGCCTCACATTGCTCGCTAATATTTTGACCTCAGTGACTAATTTATAAGGGAGCTCAAAGAAAACGTAGAAGGTAAGGATGAAGGCTTGGATGGCTCAAGGGTGAATGACAAATGCAAAGAAACAAAGTAAACCTCAAAGTTCAACTCATTCAAACCTTCTTTTTTTTTTTCCAATGAGAAAAACAAATATGAAAACTGAGACTAAAATTTAATTTGTGTTCTTTTTTCTTCTTCTTAAGATATACCAACTGGGTGGAACTAACAGGTGCCACAGTGGCACCGGCACCTATTAAGCATCATTATTTTTCTACTTTTTACATATAAGTGCTCCTTAATTCTCAACATTTATAATATTAATGCCCTAGAAATTTTTTGCTCCGCCAGTGCCTTGCTGTCACCAAAGATGTAAGGCAATGGGCATGCGCTGAATTGTTTTGATCACATACAATCATTAATTTACATTATCACGAAGTGGTGCATATAAAACTTGGAGTTTAGATACATATAGAAAGTAAACCATAATAACCATTTATTAGAACAGCTCAAAGAATTATTTTTATCACTTTTCATTAAATGTACAGCAATAACAGCCAGAATTGCTCATGGTGTGTATATATATATATATATATATATATATATGAGCTGAAATCCTTCGATCACCTGAATGCTTAGGCCTCCTATATATAAAGCTGATATATTAGACTGCATATGCAATAGGCCGGCTGAAGCATCCAGATGGCCGCAGAAATCCATGCGATATCGAAGCAGCGCATCAGGAAGCAACTTATATATAGAAAGGAATTACAATAATCTGGATGGGAGGTTGGTTGCTGCATGCGGAGCAGCTGACATCAGGAAGCAACTATTACGAGGAATTTAAATCAGGGATGTTACCAAAATGACATAATATTTAAACAGCATCACTAAAAACTCTCTACAACAGAAATATTAGCAATGATTTAGTTTTTTTATTTTTAAAGAGTCATTTAACCACAAGTTTTAAATATTTAGCTATCCGGTAGCTGGCAGATTTTACACACACACACACACACACACACACACACACACACACACACATATATATATATATATATATATATATATATATATATATATATATATATATATATATATATATATATATATATATATATATATATATGATGGTCAAAAATCGAAAATCTGATGTTAAAAGTACCATAAAATTACAAAACACCATGAGTTTAATGTCTGTTTTTTTCTATTAACAAATAGAATTTGAACTTTTAGTCATCCGACAATTCATGGCAATCAATATATATATATATATATATATATATATATATATATATATATATATATATATATATATATATATATATATATATATCGTATACTTACCGTCCAATTTTGAGGAGTGAGGAAGGGTTGCTCGGCATCCTTTCCTTTCAAACCACCGTGGTTCTGATCACAACGATCAAGGTAACTCTCTGCCACATAGTCCCAAGGAATGTGCCTTGGAGTTGCATTATATACCCACCTTCCCGACTCACTGTGTAATCAATCGGAAGCCAGGACACAGTCAATACAACGATCATGATTTCCTTGTTGAGATTAAACATATACATAGGTAGAATCAATGCAACCAACTAATCAACTAATTTGAGAAAGAAATCGATGAAAGGAATGTGGATGATAATAAAAATAATCTTGACCTCATGCAACGAAGATAGTCATGGAAGCCGATGACAGAAGTTCCTGTAATGTTGGTGCCTGATATGGGAGCAGGCATCTGCTGCTGCTCTGTGGTGTTGAAAAGGACATTAAAGGAAGACAACAGATTGGCCATGTCGAAGGGCCGCGGCTTCGTGAGCACCCAACATAAAGTCATCACGAAAGCACAGGAGAGAACCCATGAAAGGAGATCAAACTGCCCTTTTCTGCTCCAGGAACGACCGTTTGCACTACTGTCCATCAGAGAAAGAAATCTGAGAGAGAGATTGAGAGGGGGAGATTTTGCTTTCTTGGTTCGAAAAGGTGAGAGTTTCTATTAAGAATGAAGAAAGAAGCAGATTCAAGAAGCGTCGTAGACCAGCAATTCCATTGACTTGAGAAGGTCACAAAGAGCTCCATGGCAAATTGCTTGTTTCTAATGGTCAATGCATATGTATATGTCATCGCCCGATCAGGCGCGAAGAATGTGCCAAGGACGTAAAGGCTAATGAATCCATGTCAATTGCAGGCGGACTGTGGAGAAAGCAACAGAAGCAAAGGCGCTGACCATAATATCGTTCATGTGCAGCAAACTGATTGCATAAAATCCGTGCAAATTATTAAAGAAGCAAGTTTGCATTAGAAAATTTGTGCAAATTAAACTTAAGTATTTTAATATGTTATTTTTCATTGTAAAATTTGCTTGTAACAATGTGATAATGCCTTTTAATACGGCTAAAAATATGTGTTTTAGACAAGGTTTTTTTTTTTTGTGTATAATACGACCAACATGAAAAAAACAAAGAAAAGAGGAGACATACTGTAAATTTTTTAAAAAAATTAAAAAATCTTAAAATTTAGAAAATTAAAATAAATGAGAAAAATGATAGAACAACATTAAAAATTAAGTTGATAAGAAACAATTAGAAATTAGAAAAATAGAAATAAGTAGCTTTGCAATAAAAAAATATGAAAAAATGCCTAGTGAAAAAGGGAGAAAAATAGTGTTTTTTCACATTTTTTTTCGTTTCGTCGTTTTTCAAAAAACTGGCAAAACGTTCTTTCTTCCTTTTCTTCCAGCTGACTTATTTTCATGTTTTAATGCATTTTTTTTAAAACAAGTTTTTTTTTTTTTTTTTACTATGATCTCTACTCTGCGAAATTGGAAATTCAAGTTTATTGGCTATATCTGTTCATTTTGCTCTACATATAAATTTCATTTTATAAGGATTTAGTTTTCGGCAACAGTGCGAAGCTTCTAAATTTCATATTGATTATTAACAAAATTTTATCTGAAAAATTTGAATAATATTTTAAATCTATGGATGGATTCGTAAGCTTTTAAACAAAGATCGCGTCCTGATGAAGGTCAGAATTTTGGAACGGAACTTCTTGAAGTAACACCCTCAAATTAGGGGAACTAATTAATTAATAAATTAAACAATACATTGAGTAAAAGATTGTTTAGAAAGTAGTGGACAGTTCAGTTTGAGAAAAATTTTGCTTATGAGGCAAGAAAAAAACTACCGTGAGTCATCTAAAACTATTTTTTTCGTAATTGAATGGCATTTTGATCTATAATTGAAAAAGCAAATGATAAAAAAGCATGCAATGTTAAAGCTAAACGAGAATTAAATTAAAATGTACTTAAAAGAGGATCCAAACATGACTAGTGAATTAAATCTAAAAAAAATATTTTTAAAGGCAAAAAAATCTACAATTTGTGCTTCTTTGCAATCTTAAAGGTTGTTTAGTAATGAGAACAATAATGAACTATTTTATGAATTTATCCCAAAAATTAGGATAGATTAATAATGCACTATAACATAATGTTCCATGTTCTGACATTAATAAAGTTTTGGAAGGCTGAACCAGAAAGTTTGATGAGAATATAGTGTTCTATGAATCTATCTCAATTTTTAGGACAAATTGTCCAAATGCCAATAATGACACCCTTCTATGGCACTAAAATGGTGCCATTGAAAGCTTTTCAGTGACACATGCAACATGTCATACACCAGATCAAGCGCCTTTGAACAGTTTTCTACGTGCCATTGAAGTTCTTTCAGTGGTAATTATGAAGCATCATCAGTGTCGCATACTTACCAAGTCAGCATTGACATTTTATGGCCAGCTTCAAGTGCCGGTAAAGGCCCTTTATATCAAACTTTAGATGGCAGATGGAATTGAGAGTAAATATTTTTAATGACACACATGTCTATGCCATTATTTGATAGTGTAGAATGCCACTGAAGGCCTATATGATAAGTTGCATCACTCAAGATCTTTAGTAGCAGTCAATTATTGTTCCGTAGAAGTAAAAAAGACAACACAGGACAAATTTTCATAGCAATATAGAGATCACTGCCATTAAAATAAGATTTTGGAACATCCAAATGTGTAATGAAATACAAAAACATAAGATTCAGAATTGCACATCCAATATTTTCCAATAGTTTACTAAAATGGTTGGTCAAGTGATTGATCTGGTGTTTTCAAGACTTGCATACTTTCTCTAGTCACAAAAAACAAGTTTTTTTTTTAAAGTGAAAAAATGCGATAATTAAATGACTGTTTAGAACTTTAAAAAATGTGTTTTTTGAAAAAACATTAAAAAAACGAGTTTTTAATGCAGTTTTTTGCATTTTTTTCATTTTACATTTTTAATGCCAAACAGTTTTTTTTTATTTGTTTGAAATCTTCTTATCTTTTGATATATGTGTTATTAGTTTTTCACTTATTTTATTTTTCCTCATTTTTAGTGTTTTAAATTTTCAAAAATTTAACGTATTTTTCAATTTTTTTCCCGTTTCTTTCAAGCTCACCACATTATATAAAAAAAAACCACACCATTTAAAACTCCGAAACGTTGTTTGTGACCATATAATTCTCCTATCTTCTTCAGAATGGCCACTACTTCCACCATTGCCTTTCTCTCTACTGGGCTGTCAATTGAGCATGACAGGTGAGATATGTGCTACATGTTTCAAGGTTCACTTGAGAAGCCAAAGATAAAGTTCAAGCTTAAAACCAGAGTTGTAGGTGTTGACACACAAGAACCTGGTGTGAAACTTATTGTGGAATTGTGACCACTGTATACTTGAGGCTGATGTTCAGCTTGGGATTTGATTTCAGTTGTTCTAACAAGAACAACTTCTGTAGTAGAATAACTTTATGTAAAATAGCTTGTTGTAATAAAAATGTTAAAGCATATGGTCGATTGGTTTCCTTAGGGCTGTTTGGCAAATGGAATGATTTGTATTGTTCCATGAATCTACCCTAAGAGTTGTTCTATAAATCTGCGACAATCTTTGGACTATATTTATGGAATAATTCCACACTATTCTGTTTGCCAAATTTACCCTTAGAGGGTGTGCAACTATAACCTTCTTAATGAAGGAGAGTCTCTCCTTATTGATCAGATGGTAAGTAGCCTTGTCCAAAACAGGATGTAGGCTTACTTGTGTTTGCATTCACAAAAATATTTTGGTTTTTAAAGTACTTTAGAAAAATAAAGTTTTATTTTAAATAAAAGAGAAAGGGATTCGCTCGTCGGTACGAGGATTGACCGTTACCAGAGAGGTGGCCAATCCAAGGACTATGTTTATTCTTGATGCATTTCGTTTTGACTTAAACATCTTTTCATTCTAAATGCGGTCTTGTGTTTGAGTAAATATTGAAAATTTGATGTTTCAAATTTTGGATAAAGTTTTTGAAGAGTCGTTTGAGAGTATAAAACATTTTGATTGAGAAATTTTGTATTCAGAAATCTTTACAAATATCATTTAGAGACATTTGAAGATCATTTTTTAAAGTCATTTTAGTGTTCTCTTTAGACTTTCAGTATGTTTAAGATTTTGTTTTAGTTCGGTTACTATCTAATTAAAGTTCTATCTCATCTTTCTTAAGTTCTTTTAGAGATGTGCTTGTAAGCTTTTGTGATGTTAAGTGAACATGAATGTATTGATCCTACATGATTAGAATGATATCATTCATTTCTACCTTGATATTTATCTAAAAGCATTTTTACCATCACATACATATAAGTTTCTTATTTCTATTTATAAACTTGTCATAAGTATTTTTATAAAAAAAAAACCTTTTGAAAATAAAAGGGGGTTGTAGACCATTAACCATGATTCTATTATTGGGTCATTACTTGATTTTTGATCTTGGTGAAATCGGCAAATGAAAAGTTAAAACCTTAAATCTTGAGAAAAAAATATCCAAAAGAATGAAAAAGAGGAAATGGTTTAATATGAAAGAATTAGGAAGAAAGTGAGGGAGAAAGAGATTTTAAAATCACAAAATAAAAGATTTTTAAAAAGAAAGAGAGAGAGGTACATATATTTATATATATTACATATGTATATATATATACATATATGAAAGCTTGTTAAAAGAAAGTATTAACTCAAATAGAAAGGGAGAAGAAGATTTTGAGAGAAAAGAGAAAGAGATAGATTTTAGAGAAAAGGAGAAGAGAGAGAGAGAGAGAGAGAGAGAAAGTGAAAGAGAAATACACACACACACACACTATATATATATATATATATATATATATATATATATATATATATATATATATATATATATTCATTTGTATATATATGAGAATTTGTAAAAGAATGTGTTAAATCATAAAAAGAGAAGACAAAGAGAGATAGTCATGTGCACATATACGTATATAACATGTATATACGTATATGTCTTCATGAGAATTAAAATGAGAAAATGACTTAAAAATATCTGACTTCAATTTTTCTTTGTAGGCCGGAGAAGAACTTGGATGCTTGCAAGAGCCTATGCTAAATTTCCAAGGCCCCATGAGAGAGGTTCTTGCTTTTGGAAATCTTTTGGAAAACATAATTCTAAATATTTTTATATATAAACATAAAAACATTATTATTTCATTTGTTACAAGAGAATATATTTCTTATACTGTTGGGTATGAAAGAAAATCAAGCAACGTAATAATGCACTCATTGGGGTCTCTAATCAAGTGATTAAGAAAGAAACAAAAGATGAGAATAACATGAAAATCTCAACCTAAAAAATCAATATAAGAATGAAGAAATCTCAACCCAAACACTCATTTTTGCCGTGCATTTGCTTATTAATTATGGAAAATTTTTACATCATGCATAAGCATCATCTCAAACATAAATGATGAGTAAAGCAATGTAACAAACATATTTTTGAAGATAAATGAGGAAATGTAATTTAGTTCGCCTTGCTCATACTCCCAGTGCACTCAAGAATAACTTATGACTTTGGATGGAAAATCTTTAGAGTTTTCTTGTATGGCCATAGGGAGGTGGCAAGAGGAAATGAAAATAAATGAGAGGAGGACTATATACCTCGAATATATAAGATATTATAAATGAGCCTCATCCTTTGAATGGTCCTAGGGTCGCCTCGGATGAAGCTCCAAGATGATGAAGGTATCCCCCCAAGAGATCTCTTCGTGCTCCTTTGAAGAGTTTGAGCTTGGAGAAGCATGCTTTCAAGGTTGGAAAAGAAGAAGAAGAGGGAAATTGAGAGAAAAAAGCTAAAGAAAAACTCTAAAACTTCAACTGACAAAGCACTATTATAATTTTCCTAAGGGTGACACTCATGCTCAAGAGGGAAGATTGTGGGGGTACTTATAAAAAGTGTTGGAGCCAAAACTCAAATTTTTTTTTTTAATTGAACAAGATTTTCATGTGAATTCTAAGTATTTTTTAATGATTTTTATTTTTTTTTAAAATAGGTTTTGATTAAGTGGGATAGGCCATTAGCCCTGCAAATACCCATTTGGGGCATTAGCAGGACTAATGCCCCAATAGAGACAGGGGTGGTTCTGACATGAAAATGAGGCCTGCACTGTCGCAAATTCGTTTTGGATCTAAGATTGGGCCTGGGGTCTAAAATTTAAATCCAAATAGCTGGAAATTTCGTTGGGGTGAAAATAAAATACAACCTTTTTGAAAAAAGTCGGGTTGATAACAACTTGCACGAATTTTATCACACTATAATAAATTCCACATTAATAAAAGAAATATATGTGAACTGAATACTTACTACATCAGCCTCCTTTAGAACTTCATCCGTGTTGGAGACCATCCTCGATACTTAACAAAGCAGCAGTACTAAACAGGAGAATTAAAAAAAAAATGTCCTCCATAGTCTATTTTAAGATTTTTCATTTTCAGGTTTATCTTTACAAAAAGGTTTTCTTTTTCAGTGTGAACAAAGAGTTTTAGTTGTATAAAAGAGCTGAGTTCCAGTCTAGTTTTAACATGGCTCGACTCATTGTGCAACCCCAAGTCCATGATTGTTTGAGTTTTTGGGTCATTAATGGGGTAATTGGTGATCGAGTAGTGGAACAGGTCGTCCATGGAGTCACCAACCACCATTACCTTGCCCCTTACCCCCATTAACTTGGGGAAGCTAGTCTTTGTTCATGGGCTGGGTTTGGTTCAACGTATAGTACCTCTCGTCCTTGAAAGTATACTCACCAAAACAAAAAACATTTTTTTTTTTTTTAAAAGTGTGTAAAATTCAAAAAATAAGTTAGCCAAACAAGGGTAATTCTTTTTTTTTCTAAAATGCCAAAACAAAAAAAAGTGAAAAAAGTTTTTTTTCTCATTTTTTTCAATTTTTTTTTTCATTTTGGACATTTTTCATGTTTTTGAGAGCTAGATTGTTTGCTTTCCATAATGTTTAATTGTTGCTTGCCTATTTATTTTTCGATGAAGTCTTTATTAGCATTTCCTTTATTTTACTTTTTCTTAATTTTTAAAATTTTTTAAAAATTTACTTTTTTTTTCAAGTTTTCGGTGTTATATCCAAGAAAAATATCAGCATTTAAAACTCAAAAACACGGTATTTTTTACTATACTTGAAATATGTGCACGTTGGATCAGTCCCCATTAAGCATCCAAGTCGTACGATAGACCAACTAAGTTGTTGTTATGCTTAAGTCAACATATTATTATAAATTATAATTATGCCTTTTCGAAGCTGAAAGGTTAATAGTTCAAGCCAAAATGAGCATATAGACAGCATATGCTGAACAAAGCTTCAATTAAAATAAATCTTTATATGTCATTTTGTACGAGAGAAAGTTATGTGCGTGTGTGGCACACCCTGCACAGTAAAATAGAGAAAGTTATTTTAATTTTCTTCATTTTAATTTTGTCTTCATAAAAAGTTTTTTTTCAGTGTGAACCAAGAGTATTTTGGTCATTAATTATAATGGTATACTAAAAATCATGCACCGCATATAACCAGGTTTGCTTTTGGGCTTGTTTGCTACAATACATCAAAAGAGTAGATATATACAGTGTACGAAAATAGTTGAGGGGCTACTCTAGACAAACCCATGAGAAGCCCATTGCCCATTGCAACCCTGATCCAGGACTAAATATTGTTTTTCAAAATTTTTATATAGGATAAATAGAATTCCTCAAAATTTAAATTTAAATGTTTAAAAAAATTGTTTTTGATGGTGAATGTCTTGACAGTAAGGCCCTGTTTGGATGGAGGGCTATTCAACGGAAGAGAGAGATTCAACAATCAATCCTTTGGTTAATTAATTAGAAAGGAGGGAAAGATAAAAAAATTAAAAAGTTTGTTTGGTTGCAAAGGAAGGAAAAGGAAATGGAGGGAAAAGAAAAGGAAAATGTGATATATATCCAATCCCTCCAAAATTGAACGGATTGGGAAGGGAAAGAAACCTCTGTCTCTTTCTACCATCTATACACCTCTTAATTTTTTAAATATTTTGAATGTTAGAGGTATTATTGTAAAGTATTATAAATTCTATCATTTCATTTCTTTTTTATACAAACAAGTTTTATAAGCATCTCCTTCTTTTCCTTTTCTTTCTATTCTCTTCCTTTCTCATTCCCTTTCCCTCCCTTTTCCTTTCTTTTATTTCCATCTCTCCCTCTCCTTCCCTTTCCCTCCCTTTCCTTTCTTTTCTTTCCATCCCTCCCTCTCCTTCCCTTTCCCTCCATCCAAACAAAGCGTAAGGAATGCCACAATCGGATTTCGTTGTAAAGCACTTCCAATACTGATTTGGAGTAGGCGGATTGGGTGAAGAGGTGAGCGCTTGACTCTTCACTAGCCATACAAATTAGGGTTCTTCCACTGTAATTAAACATACAGCAATTTACCAAATAATGGATTGAGTGGTGAGATACAGCAATTTACCAAATAATGGATTGAGTGGTGACCTACTGCCATGGGTCATGTTCAACGTCTCTGAGTATCAAATATACATCATTCTCAATGTAAGCAGAGGAAATTTTTTGTGAGGCGGGCCGAATTAAAGTTTCTAAATTTTGACTAGGACCGAAATATCATTTTTTAAAATTTTTATATAGAACAAGTGACTTTTTTTTTTAAATTTACATGTAAATTTTGTAAAAGAAAAAAAATTAAGGTGAGGCAAGGGCCCATGTGGGCCCTACCTTGGCTCCACCCCTTATGTTCAAGGCATCTACTTCCATTAGTCCAGCTAAAATTTCGTTGTTTTTGTTTCTTCATAAGAATTTGGCCGGCAACAAGCTGACAGGCTTTCTTGCCTAAACAAATTGACAGATTTGCAAATTTGCTTTTCCTTCTTCATGTTTATTTTATTTTATTTTTTTAATAAATTGTTCAAAGTTGCAATTTCTTTCGCTTCAAAATTATCAGCTATTGTTACAACAATGTATCCTCTAAGAATACTAGCTAGATATACAACCAACAAGGTTGCTTTTGGATGAATGCTCTTGTGGGCGTTACAACAAGCAAATGAGAGGTGTTGCAAAGTTGCACTTCCATCTATCGCTAAAACAATGATAAATTTTTCATGAGGGAAGCTGAATTAAAGTTTTTAAATTTTGATAGGGGCCCAAATATCATTTTCAAAATTTTTATATTAGAAGAGTGAAATTTTCTAAAATTTACATTGGTATTTCAACAAGGTCCACGTAGCCGTGTCACCGTATCCATACCCAAAATGGGTACTTGACACATTCGGGTACCTTTAGATTCAATTCGGAGCTTAATGCTGAGGATGCATCTTCTCTAGTCCTCGAAGGGAAGAGAGAGGAGAAACTCCAGGAAAAGTCTAATCCAAAAGTAAGAGAGGAGAAAGAGGCCAGTGATGATGCTTAAAAGGCTAAAGATAAGAATAAGGGAAATGAAAAGGAAGAAACGACGAAGCTAGGAAGAAGGACAATATTGAAGTAGATGAGAATTTTGAAGTGAAAAAGAAAATGACTAAGAAGGCTACAAGATTGATAAAGAAGAAAAATATAGCAGCCAAAAATGATGACAAAGGGATTGTAGGTGTTGAAGATGGTGAGATGAAGAAAACTGTCAAAGGAGATGAGAAGAAGGAACAAAAAAGAGAGGCTAAGCCATGTAAGGAAATAAAGAGGTAAAGGTAAATGAGAAAGAGGAGCAAAAACTTCAAAATAATGGGAAGAGGAAAAGGGAGAATAAGGTGGATGATTCATTAGTATCTCAAGAAACTAAAAGCTTAAAGAATAAGGATAAAGTAACAACTGAAAATGTTGAGATGGTTGCCAGATATGCAGGGGAGGGAATTGTTCCAAAGAGAGTACAGCAATTTTGGGTGATGCAATATTTTTTGCTATGTTATTTATACGGCTAATCCAGTGTCTTTATGTCTCTCGGTGGCACTGGTTAATATTTCTGACATGCATATTTCTTACGTGAGGAGAGATGATATCCCCTTAACGGTCAAAAAATTTTTTTTGAAAAAAATTCTTGTCTATCAAATTAGGCATTTTTTACCCTTCAAAAAAATTCCAAGCCATCAAACATGGCTTGAAACAAGAAAAAGGGAATTTTACCCTCCTTCAGTTTACCGTGGAGAATTTACCCTTGAAAAAATTTCCCCTCAAAAAAATCGAGGCCATCAAACGTGGCCTTAGAGTTATTGTTAGGCCTGGACCACAGGGCGGGTAACCATCAGGTACCCGGTACCCGCCTTGGTCGGGCTCAGGCCTAAAAAACCGGGTCCGGGCCCGAAAAACCCAGCCCGAGCCTGATGTTGTGCCTCGGGTCAGTCTGGGCCGGCTTGATCTGGCCCGATAATAATTAAAAAATATTTTTTAATTACTTTTTAATTTAATAATATATATTTTATTATTAATAATATATCTTATATTATAAAAATTTATTTTATAATTTTTTTTTATCATCAAAAGGGTTTGGCCCGAGCCCCGGTTTTGGGCCTGACGGGTTGACTAGGGCCGGGTCGGCCTGATGCCCACCCTTGGTTATTATTTATTAGCATACTGATGTTTTTTATTTATATCACTTGTTTACTAAAATGTTGCTTTCATTTTGATTTTTTTTTTGTGATATTTTGTATATATACATACATACATCCTACCGTATCTCCGTACCCATATTTTCTAAAGTTGTCGTGTCTGTACCCATATACTCGTACACAAACCGTACCCGTACCCAAGTCACTTAGGATAACTGTGTTGGAAAAACATATTTGTGGAGACCAAATTTTTTTTTTTTTTGAGGGGCACTTATTCACAGATTTTTATGCCGATTCACGGCATATCATAAACTATCACTAATGTCAATATAGTGGTTCTTTTTAGCGATAAATTTTTAAATTTTAACCACTCGGCAACATCCAAATTTCGGTAGGATTGAATTGTCTAATATTTTATTATATATTCTTATAAAAGTATTTGCATATAAATTGTTAGATATATGTTGATGCACAACCAAGATGTGATGATGCATGTTGAATGTTCTATGCCATTATTGAAACGTGTAAGCACGCATGATTTGTTTGTATATTGAATTTTAAGCTCGAACTCGATTTGAATTATAAGTGTGAGGGTTGAGTCAAATACTAAAACCGCGATTAATCAATTTGTTTTACTGCAAATCGATATTTCAATCTTAAAACATTTGGATTCAAATTGCTTATTAGATCCACCGAATTTTGGTTTCTAATTTTCTCTAATTATATCCAGTTTGTTGATCTGGATAAGTCAAGGATCCAAAAATTTCTTTAAAACCTGAATTCATATTGTGCATACGAATTATGTAAATATTTCTACCCTTTCACAAGAAGAGCAAATTCAAGAGATCTTTAGCAACTATTCTCATTCTCATGGACTTGAATATTGAAACTTATGAAACAAAATCGGAGATATGATCAACTTAAGAAATCTACACTAACTTGGAAAACAGAAAACACTAATTATGCAACCTTCTAATTGATTTTGTGATATTACCTCCCTGGACCTCTACCATTAATTAATTTTGTTAATTACATGTTCAGCTAATGTTTTCAATTTTCAATTTAACATAAGTTCACTTCAAGCTCTTATCTAACACATACCTTTCATGAACAGCATTGCTTTGATCAACAAAAAATTACAAAAAAAAAAAAAAAAAAAAATCCTTTATTGAAATTATAAGTAAAAAAAAAAAGAGAGCCCAAAAACTGGAAATCAATTTCTCTCAAAAGAATAGTACTGATCCATTAGTGCCAAAAGAATGAAGGCCACATACAACACACTGATGGAGAAAACAATTGTTTTTAGAGGCGAGCGGTTATTTTTTCCGCCACCTCAACGAGAGGCCGTATACACCTATGTACCACTCAACCTCAGGGGTTTCACAGAGCAAGTTTCAGGACCTTTTATGGTATGGTACAAGAGAGTAATATACCGGGTCGTGACAGAATCTTATTTTTTCTTACACGAGCCCCCTTTAAACCCCTTTATTCGACATCCGGAGTAGATGTCGGTAAAAGTGTTACCGATGTGTAGACCACCTTTTCCGATGTTTTGTGGCCGTCGGTAATGTGAGAAAACAGTTGATGCTTCAATTTTTTTCTGGTTGACTGAACCGGGGAATGGCTTTCATTATGTTGTAGAGCAGCTCAACGACGGCGTCGAGAGGTCCGGGAATGCAGTAGTGCAAGCAATCGCGCCTCTGCGCATGTCCTTCGGGTCTCAAGCTCAGGAGAGAGTCTGCATCGACATGAATGAAGCCAAACTCTTCCACCAGTTCCTTCACAAGACGGTTCTGGCTATGGAATTTCCCCCAATTGTGTGGTCCCTCGTTGTTGCTGAAGTTTTGCCTCTTCTCCAGTGGCCTCTTATATCTCATGCAGTTCAGGTGACCTTCAAAATTCCATAGCCGTCCTTATCAACAAAAGTGTACAACAAAAAACAGCTGGGGTTGAAGAGTAGACTCTACTTGTAGAAGGGGAGAGCTCCGATATTTCCTCATTTATATATATATATATATATATATAGTCACAAATAATGTTTTGAAGTTTTAAACGACAAAACTTTTTCGAGTATAATATGGGAAGCTTGAAAAAAACAAAAAAATAATATGGTAAATTTTTAAAAATTAAAAAAACTAAAAAAGAAGAAAATATAATAAGTGAGAAACTAATAACATAAATATCAAAAGAAAAGTAGATTTTCAACAACGAAAAAACCACAAAAATTTTTCTGAGTATAATATGGCAAGCTTGAAAAAAACAAAAAAATAATACAGTAAATTTTTAAAAATTAAAAAAACTAAAAAAGAAGAAAATATAATAAGTGAGAAACTACTAACATAAATATCAAAAGAAAAGTAGATTTTCAACAACTAAAAAAAATACTATTTGGTATTAAAAAATGAAAAAATAAAAAAATGCGTTAAAAACACGTTTTCTCATTTTTAACATTTTTTCAAAAAAACTAAACAGTAATTTAATTTTTCGTGTTTTTTTGAAAAAAACGAGTTTTTTGTAACTACAATATATATGTGTGTGTGTGTGTGTGTGTGTGTATGTGTTGGAGACTTACCAGGTGTTAAAAATTAAAAAAACTAAAAAAGAAGAAAATATAATAAGTGAGAAACTAATAACATAAATATCAAAAGAAAAGTAGATTTTCAACAACTAAAAAAAATGAAAAAAAATACTATTTGGTATTAAAAAATGAAAAAAATAAAAAAATGCGTTAAAAACACGTTTTTTCATTTTTAACATTTTTTCAAAAAAACTAAACAGTAATTTAATTTATTGTGTTTTTTCAAGAAAACGATTTTTTTGTAACTATATATATATATATATATATATATATATATGTGTGTGTGTGTGTGTGTGTGTGTGTGTGTGTTAGAGACGTACCAGGTGGGGTGTTCCGGACGAAGACGAGAAGCTCGGGATGGCGCTTTCGTATATAAGAAAAAAGGTTGAGTTCAATGCGTTCAAGACGACCTCATCTTCTTCATAGTGAGCTCCCCTGTTGAGGATCAAGATCTTAACCTTCCATTTCTTAATATAATCTGTCCACGGCTGTTCGATAAATCTTCCTCCATGCTCATATCTAGCTTTTCCGGTCATCGAAATCCGGTCGTTCCTGATGAACGATACGTTGAATCCCCCTTCCCTTCCGAGCACGTCGCCACAGATCCGGAACCCGGGACAGACCTTACAGACCGGGTATCCTTCTTTGATGAGCTTTTGGGCGTTTGGGTCCTTGATGAGGTTGTTGGTGATGGACCATTGGAACCCATGGTTGATGGAGTCCCCAACCACCATCACATTGCCCCTTGATGACCCAATGAGCTTGCAGAACTCGTCCCGGTCCACCGGTTCGATACGGCACGTCTCGTTCGTCCTCCAAACCCACTTCAGTTCTTCTCTCACCTGCAACAATGACCAACTAGATCGGATCAAACTGTCCGTAGGAAAGTGACAACCAGGGAAATAAAATTTTGATTCAAGAATGAAAATTACAGAATCATAATTTCTCTTCAAATTGAAACAGATTTTAGGTTTCAGTTTCTTGATTCCAAAAATAAAATACTGTGTGTGTTTAATAATTTTAATTTTTTTTTAATGAGTATTTTGATTCTAAATTTCGTGATATCCAACGCATCAAGACAAGCTAATAATTTTGTTGAGCAATTTTTCAGATAATTATAATGATTTTTTGATCAATTTGTTTTTAAAAGTGTTTGAACATCTGGGGCTTCTGCCTCCCACCCATGGTTTTCGGCTCTGCCTCCGGATTATGGACCTTTTTACTCAAACGATTTAAAAGTATCCAGATCCCATTGACAACAGTATCGTAACTATCGTTACACAAACTTTTGAGTACTGGTCCAGACCCAGTCCGGATCCAGTTTTGGACCTAATTGGATCTCCCCTAATCAGACTTGGAGTTTGACTTAAGCTTGGATCTGAATTTACGAGACTGAAACTGGATCCGTCGAGGGTAAGAATTAAGAAAATGCGTTTTACATTTAAGTAATATTTTAAGAATATATAATAAAGTTATTAAAATCTTCCGGTCATCCGTCCAATAGATGTTTTACGAAAAAATGGATTGTTTGAATCGGAAATTTTGCATGAAGAAGATTGAATTAAAGTTTCTAATTTTTTACTAGGGTTGAAATATCAATTTTCAAAATTTTATGTAAAACAAATAATTTTTTTTAAAATTTACATAAATTTTTTAGAAAAAAAAATTGAGGTGTCCAAGCGGCCCCTAACTTGGCTCCTCTCTCTCTCTCTCTCTATCTCTCTCTCTCTCTCTCTCTCTCTATATATATATATATATATATATATATATATATATATATATATATATATATATATATATATATATATATATATATAGGCATTTGGAACAAGTGTTTGTCGAAAGTGATATGGTTTGAGGGAATACCGTCCAATTTTGAGGAGTAAGGAAGGGTTGTTCAGCATCTCTCCCTTTCAAGCCAGGGTGCGCCTGATCACAACGATCTGTGTAACTCTCTGCCACATAATCCCAAGGAATATGTCTTGGAGTTGCATTGTACACCCACCTTCCTGATTCACTATATTACTTCATAATCAGTTCATATATATCCGAAAGAAAAAACTTGTCCTTCGCCTTTTTTTTTTCGTTTTTGACATTTTTTTTTAAATCCCTGTTTTTTTACGATTCTCATGCTCTAAGGCTATGTTTTCTCATTAATATATATAGATATACTAAATAACATAAACTATAAGAATGTATTTAAGTAATTTTCTTCTGAAAAGGCGAAAAAAAGAGCGCTACATATTTTGATAACAGTAATCGTTCTCACTCACATCTGTCGGAACAGAAGCATGAGTTAATTCTGCTACATATCACTATATAAACAAATTTCTGCAATCGAAGACAGTGAGGAAAAGACGGGTGCAAATCAACTGCAGGGCGCATCTTTATATTTGAGTTGGCTGATGATGAGAGGAAAAGATTATTACCTCATGCAACGGAGATGGTTGTGGAAGGAGATGACAGAGTTTCCTCTAATGGCGGTGCCGGAGATCGGAGGCACGATGGTTTGCTGCTGATCCGTGAAGTTACGCTGGTCCACCATTAAAGAAAAAGAAAAAATTTTCAATTAAGGGCTTACGATTAGGTCGTAATTTCAAAAACAAGCCTTACATTTATTATTACATACATATATATATATATATATATATATATATATATATATATATATATATATATATATATATATATATATATATATATATATATATATATATATACAAAACAATAGTCACCCGACCCTTACATATCTGACAGTCAATTTTAGTTGGATGAGACCACAGATATTAAGTTGTAAATGTAGAAGTTAAGTCATTTTTTTAAAGACTTGAAATACTTTTCGAAAAAGAAAAGAGAGAAATTAGCTATACGAAAAGCTTTGGGAAATTAAGTCAACCCATCAAGTTGCACCGATTCCTGTCGTTATGGATTAAAAAGATTCGATCTATAATATATATATATATATATCAAATCTTTTTTATCCATAACGACAGGAATCGGTGCAACTTGATGGGTTGGCTATATATATATATAATATATATATACTGAGGTCAAAGCATCGGCCGTAAAATTTCAGCCATATATGTAATGGTCAATTTTTTAGTCTCTGGCATTCTTTTAAGAGGGTTTATACAGGAGGAGACGATCGATGAGAGAAATAAATTATCAGCCAGTTTGGATGGAGAGAAATGAAAGGAAAGGGAGGAAACGAATAGTCAATCGTGTGTTCGTTTGGTTAATTAAGAAGGAGGGAGGAAAATTAAAAAAAATGCATATTTGGTTGCAAATGAAAGAAATAAAAAGGATTGAAAAAGAAAATGATAACTCAATGTAAATTAAATTCCTTGAAAATTGGAAGAAGTATGGGAAAGAAAGAATTGGCCTTTGCCTTTCTATCCAAATAAGTTTTATAATAATATCTTTCTTTTTCTTGTCTTTTTGTTTTCCATTTGCTTCCTCTCCTCTTCCTTTTCTTTCCTGTAACTTAATAGAAGTCAAAATCTTAGAAGTACTGTCAAAAGACAGAATAGACACAAGCTAAAAGTATGAAAGATATATTTGTTTTTTATGACTTTGCTTTGAGTGTTTATTTAACAGAGAAATTAGACACATTAAAACTAACTAGCTATTTCATGCCTATGAAAAAGAATTGGATGTTTTGTATTACCCATAAAACTTGATAGACAAAATTTGATAGTTAAAAGCCAATCTCTATATCAATATACTCACATACTGAAACTGAAGCAGTCCAACAGCCACACTGGGTGGAGGGTTTTGTGCTATGATAGTCTCCTTGCTCCTAATTCTCAAGTTATGATTGCGGCGAGAGATTTTCATCCTTGAAGGGTGGAGACAATGGACGGGATGAGAACTGGTAGGCAGTTAGTCTTCATTTTGAATTGTTGGTGCGTCAACCGTTTATACCACAAAAAAGTGGGGGTGGGAAGAGAGAGGGGGTTCGGGGGAAGGGCGGGGGCTTTGGCTCTCTCCTAGGCGGGCATGTTGAATACTTTTTCTTCTCACTTAAGATAGTAAGAGATTCCCATTTGCTAATGGATGGGATGGAGGAATATGTCTTTTTATTTTTAGGGAGAAAACATTTTGTTTTGCCTAATATATCTTCATAAGAATGGCCTATGGCCTCTACCATTAGGCTGTTACCTAATTATGAACACATATGTGGTGAGAAATCATATGCAAGAGTATTTTGCGAAGCATTAAGATGAATGAGAATTCAAATATGCTTAATGCCCATATTGTTGGAGGGTTAAAATCCTAAAGTTTTTCATTGGCTAAGAACACAATTGTTGTTGTATCATAAACCATTGTCAATGTGCTTGGAGCGAATATTTTTTAGTGATAGATTTTTAATTTTTTAGCCTTCAGCAGGCAACCAAATTATTTGAATCCACTAGATTTATGCATGCATTTTAAAATACATAATTAATAATTGCAGTTTTTGTATGATCTATTTGTAGTCGTACAATTGATTAATTAGTGGGAAGCATAGCAATTATATTGTGGATGCAACTGAAGAATTGATTGAGTAGCAAAAGCATATTAAGTCAATTATTTGTGACTTTAAATGTGCTTTTCTCAGACATATGAAAAACAAAACATTCCTTTAACACCCAAAATTTGGTGCTAAAGAAATCCAAAATTTGTTATAAAACAAGCTTGAACTACCAAAACATGTTATTATACTCAAATTAAGTTAAAAGCATCTTCGTTTGTGCATGATTGGTTGTCTATATACATATGTATATATATTGAATTCAGTTAGGCCCCGTTTGATGTGCAGAGATTTCACTGTGCATTGACAAAACTTTACCGATTTTGTACGGCTTTTCTTTATGCAAACAAACGCAGCAAAAATCTTCTCACCAAAAACGATGGAGCAGGGTAAATCTCCTTACCGTGGATTTTTTTCCACGAAAAAATCTTCCCTTTGAAAAAATCAGAGACATCAAACGGGGCCTTAGAGAGAAAAAGAACGAGAAAAATGTTTAAATTATCACATTTTTTGTTTTTATTTTTGTTTTTTTCTCAACCGTCCATCAAAATGAATGTAACCAACCTCATGAATGAACTGAGTAATTCAATTATTTTAATATATATATATCCCTATATACATATAATTTGACAAAGAAAACAAAGATGCTCACTTGACAGGCACTTAACTTTGCTTTTGTCTTGTTTTTTTGTCTTGTTTTTTACCAGTACAAGCACTCAGCTTTGCTTTTGTCCTGTTTTTTACCAGTACGGTTGGACTGTCCACTGAATAATTGAGGTCACATCCAATGCACCAAGAAGAGTGGATGGGAAAGCAGGTGGCAGAAAAAAGACGGCACAAGCACCTAACCCATGCGTGCATTTATTGTTCTTTGTCCTTTATTATTCTTCGTCTTGATTCGCTTTTGTATACATCAGCTCGCCCTCTGCTTTGCTCCTAAATGCTAATAAAAGAAAAATGGTCAAGATAATAAGAAAAAAAATAATATCTCGTGTCAAAAGATGGATAGATAGATAGGTCTGTGTCAATAGATAATTTCGGGTGAGTGAGAAGATCGAAAATTTGATCGGACTGATGCAAAAACTCTGATAAGGAAGAAAAAAAGTAACATCCAGCTAAGTAAAGGGTACATTTATTTAAATCTGGCTCCTTGTCATCCCAGGGTTATGTATACTCATCTAGTTTCCAGTGTACCCATCATGTAATGCTGAGAGGATAGCTAATCTGGCAAGCATACAGGTAACATATTTGAATATATATAATTCATCTCTAGTATCATTTGTGCTTGTCATCGATGAAATTAGTATGAACTTATATGGGTTTTTGGCAACCCGAGTAGCAGATTGTTACTGTCTAGTGATTCTGTTCCGAAATTTGAATGTAACAAGGTTCTAGGAGTCTGCCCTAGTTTTTTAACAGTGTCACATTTGTTACTGGTGCCAAACGACCTCTATGAAAACCTAATTGCATATTAAAATAAACTCATTTCCCTATGCTTCAAACACGAAGTTCACATAATATCCACGTCATTAGAAATCTGAAGAGGATTATACCATTTTGATTTAAATAATGCAATTCCAGTTTTCTTGACCATTTATACTGCACACACACTTTAAATGTGCGTACAAATCTAAGGCATCATCCCTCATATATTTAATACAAACCTTTACGTCCCTATCATTGAAATTGATGGTGGGGCTGTTTGCTGCCTACCATTCAACTTGATTTGAAAGAAGGAAGATTAGATTCGTGTAGAGAACAGAAAATAAATGAATCTCTCACTACAAAATTAGTAGATAGCTATAAAGACTAGTTAAGCTAAGCAAGCATGTTACTAAGGATAGCTTTATTATTTAACCCCATGTTTCATAGATCACAGTTTATCAATATTATGTGGCTACTTTCCCCCAAGTGGTTCTCTTATCATTTCTTTTATTTCATGTGAGCATTAAACATTATGTTCAGCGGTCATATTCATTGCTTTTTGGAGAAAATTAACATTTTTTTTTTCAAATTTACTCATGTGTATATGTAACTTATTCATATAATCTCTCTCCTATTTTTCTACAAATTAAGTTGAATGTTTATATATATGTACCTTGTGAGTATATCATTTTTTTAATAAACTTCAAATGGACAACTTTGCTCTAGTCCATGAAATAATTAATACCCTAGCTACTATAGGATTGAAAAGATGATTCGAGTCAGTGGGCAGAGCCAGAAATTCTTTAGTAGCACTAATAGTTCAAGTTTTAAACTTTAAGGTTTTGCTTCTATATAAATAAATAAAAATTAAGAAGCTAAACATGTATAAATAACGTAATTTGCCTACATCAAACTACATCTGCCTCCGCTACTGGTTCGAATCATAGTCAATTTGATATATAATTATCCACCCAATAACCGGTTTTTTGCCCGTTCTTATTTGGGAAGGCCGAAAAAGAAAATTCAAACATTATTAACCCTCCTGAAACGAACAATAACTACCAAGAAGGTTGAATGTTTGGGTGCCAAATGTTCAAAATACTTTGTTAGAGAAAAAGGGAACAAAAATAAAGTAACAGTTTTAGATAAAAAAAACAAAACAACGGAAAAAAAAATGATACTTTTCAAATAGACAAAAGTACCCCTAAAGAAAATGAAACACACTTCACAAGCTACCTGGTGGCCAGTAGGACCGCCCTTTTCAGCACTAGACTTTTTAAGGAGTGTTTGGTAATAAAAACATTGGTTTTTATTATCGAACACTTTTTATAAGGATGTCAACAGATCAAATCCAAATCTGATAAACTCTTAGGATGAATTCAGATTTACATAAGAATGAAGAAAAATTATATCTGAATCTGAATGTGAAATCTGTTTTCACGATTTAAATCCAATTTTTACGTTCACTTCTGAATTCAAATCTGAATTTTGAACCAAAAGTGGCTAATTTCAAAAAATAAGGCCATTGGATATAAGATATTTGTTTAAGACTAAATCCGTTTTGAATCCAATCAAATGTCATTTTTAAAATCTAATCTGATTTCTCATTTAGCCAGATATTCATTTTGTTTGTATATTTTGATTTTTCCATACTAATTAGATTGTATATAAGATTCAAATTGGATATAATGACAACTTTTTAGTCCTTCTCGATGCTACAAAGTACACCCAGTTTTTACTCGCACAAGGGGAGGTGAACCAACATTATTAGTTATTACAGATTTACAGCGGGCCAGTGGCCCCTCTTAGGGGCGGTGAAATAAACTACTCACCCTTAAAAAAAAACCATTATTACAGCTTGATTTTTATTGAGTTAATTTGGTGTCAGAATGGCAGCGCTAGAGATTTTGGACACGGTGCACTAAAACAAGAAGAAGGTGACAAAAGGGGGTTTTGTGTAATTTTAAAAGTTTACTAAAGACAGAATAGACTTTCTGCTTATTATAGCAACGAGTCAAGATAACTCCATCTTGACTGGAACTCGGTCGCAAAAACTCTACTCGAGCTCGAGTTGAAATTTATACTTGAAATGGTTGAACGAGTCGAGTTCGAGCCATAAGAACTAAGAACTCAACTAGTTTAAACTTGGTTAATTAGTTAAACGAGTTGACGAGTTAAGCAAGTTGGGCTCGAGCCTGTTTTATGAAGCTCGACTTGAGTTCAAGCCAAGTTCGAGGCCCAAGTTTTTTAAGTCGAGCTTGAACTTGAGTTTTTGAGTCAAGTCGGCTCGTGTGCAGCCCTTGTTCCACTTCAGTATAATATTGAAAAATATATTCTTGGCCCCATGAAAACCTTGGAAATTATACAAGTGGCTGTTCTTAAGAAAAAAAAATCCTAGCTCCACCCCTGATTGTGATACAAACAAAGCTTGCCTTTTCCCTATGGCTACCACCAAAACCTCCTCATTTACAACTTCGAAAGGAAAAAACCCCGTTTTAAAGGCTAAAAATTGGTTGGCCACTTACCACACCATTGTGACCACTCTAGGTGCATGTGCTTGATTCTATAGTCTTTAGAGTTAGAGGCCTTCTACAATCATTTACTTCAATGGGAAAGCAAGTGGCTGATAGGTCTCCTTAGAAACATGTCAACACCAATCCCTTCCTTTTCTGTGATAGAAATGTGTTTAATTCCTTCCTCAGAGTTTGTTGGTTTAATGGATTTTAATGGCTTGCAATAACTTAGAGGCAGGCTAACCTATCAAACGTACAATCTTGACAAGGACATAAGGTACGAGACAGAAATTTGGTCCATTGTAACTGCATCCATAGTCAAGTTCTTTGTCATGTATGTATATATATATAACTTTACAGATTTTCCTAAAAGATGGATAGTTTCTATGTTTTTATGATTTTTACTAGGAAGATTTAATGGCAAGGACTTGTTTCACATTGAGTTTGCAAACCATGTTGAGAATACAAAGTTTATGGAACATGAAATCACAGTGGGGGCTTCCTTTCTGCATGCCAATTTCCTTGTAATCTTCTCTTCTAGTTCTTTCGTTCCTTTAATGTACAGCTACCTCGTACACTCATAATTGGATGATGTACCTACATTCTGACCTGCCTTCTTCCTTCATCATAAAGATGCAACCTTACCTAACCTTCTTGTCCACCTCTCCACCTTATCATCACTCGATTCAGTAGCTGACCTCTTAGAAAGTGTTTGGTAAGAAGAACATTATATTTTTCAGCTAGTATGCTGATCATGCACTTGCATTGCCACCTTTTCTTTGTTAGTTCTTCGCGCAGCTCCTATGCCTACCATGCACTTGAGCATCAAGTGGCTAAAGCAAGTTCATACTGAGGAAGCCAAAGACGCCCTTGCCGATGGCTGATCCAGTTAATTTTGCTTTGGGATGCCGTCCTTGGAATTCATGTTTCAAAAACAATATCATCCTCTTGTTTCAAGAAACATGGTGTGATTATGTTGAGCACTCTATTACCAAATGTAAAGACGATATTCGTAATCACATTGTGTTTCATACAATAAAAACATGATATTTTTAGATAATATGATAAGAACATGTGTTGCAAGAACATAAAGTTCTTGTTATCAAATTCCCTCTTAAGGTTTCTTATCTTTCTGATGTAGAGGAGCCACTGATTATGCAGCTGAAGTGCTCTGATACGGGTGCTCTGATACGGGGTGATGTTAGCAGCTCTAACTGCCACCACCACCATAGTCATATGAGAAATATGTTATGTTCAAGTAGTGGCGGAACTAGAAATTTTTTGACTGAGAGACACTCTATGTTTAAGTCTCAAATTTTAAGGATATATATATATATATATATATATATATATATATATATATATATATATATATATATATATATATATATATATAAAACTGAAAATTAATGAAATTTCTGTACGTTAGCTAAAATGCAGCTCCATTACTGTGTTCGAGATGCCACACACTGGGTTGCCCAAAGAGACCACATCCATTTTCACGAATGCTTCTTGATCTGCGGGTGAGGTACTGTCATTTTTCATACTGTAACTCAAATAGGGTTTTTCTCCTCTCTCTCTTTTTGGGAAGAAACTTTTTGTCTCAGGGGAGGGAGGGGAGAAGATGAAGGCTGTTGCCTCCACTCCGCAGCATTCCCTTTTGTGGCAGGTTCATGCCAAACTTAGACAGGTGAAATGGCTTTCTTCCTTTCTGGCTGTATTTGAAATCCATGCTTCACCTTTCAAGTTCTCTTCATCTTGCACCTTACAATTTATAAACCCTAGAGATATATTTGTCCTGGTCGAGCAAAAGCGCAAGTGAGACGAATAATATCGTTGGCCGTGCCGCTTCGACGATGCTCATCCCCTTGAAGATCCGTGACCATGCAGGTGAAAACGAGAAGAAACCTTCGTTTGCTCCACTTGACTTGGCATCAGATTTTGATGAAATAAAAAAAAGCACAATACCATATCAAAATGTTTATATGTAATTGAATTGGGATGCCTGTGATAATCAGATATCTATCAGATTCGTACAACATCCATACAAAATTATTAACCCCATCGGTTTTTCTTCTGGAATCCAACTTGAATTAAATTCAAAAGGATTATGATAATTATGATCCTGCCCACTGAGATCCCTATCCATTTGGTAGCTTGGAAACTTTGGGTTAAAATTCGCATCAAAACTCTTCTTTGAGATTAGCAATCTTAATTTTCATTCAAGTACTTAACTTGAATGGCCAATGACACCAAGGAGAAGAAGCCGAGAAGGAACCATGAATGTTCGAGCTCCTATGTTCTCTACCGATTTTCTGTTTGAATGAGAGGATTCTGTGGTTAGAATTTCATCTTGATTAGTAAGTATAAAAGGCTTACTTAGACCTAGGCACATCCCTACTCATTAAAGAAAATAATTAATGAAGACTATTATGTGACATTCCAATAATCAAATATAATTCAATTAATTAACACATGAAACAAGAACACTCAACACTTATCTTAAGACACTTTTATCGGGGCTCAGCAGAAGTTACTTCAGACCCATTCAGTAATCTTGTTCTTGAATTGCGGCCGCCAAGAACTCTGTAAAAGCCTGAGCACGTCGGAAGCAACGGTAACTTGACAATTCGCCAGCCATGAATGTCCCATGCTCTTCAAGAAGACTGTTAGTACAAGAAAGAAATTCTGAGCCAGTCTCTTTCAAGAAAATATGGAAATGAATCTTTATCATCATCCTCTGCGCATCAGCAATTGGTATCTAAAACCACATTCCACATACTTCACTCAGACCAAGATAGCCAGGAATTCAGGGACCAATAAAAGTTGTTCATTTATGAAGAAATATTGCAACATCAAGATGCTCTGTCACACGGATACTTGGGTTTAGCCCACGTACCCGATACGCCGATACACGTATCCCAATACGGGACACGGGTGGGACACACTGCCGTGTCCGTACCCGCACCCATGTGACATAGCCAAGATGTGTGTATAAGAATGGGTGAAAAGGGGACAGATGTTAGCCTTATCACACGGCCAAAGTGGCAACAGCTATTGGAAAAAATAAAAAGCAACCAGTAGATGTTAGACCATGATGCCGCTTCCACAGAAGCGTTCCAGTTACTGGAGGTAGAATGACACAAAGCCAGAACTATATAGAATCAAGCTGAAAAGAAAAGCCCACCAGTTTGATAGCCTCATTAATGACCAAGTCAGCTCTTACTTCAGCATCTTGAGATTGCGCACGATGGAACCACCATGATCAGACTGATGGTGACCCAATTTACAGATCCTTCAAGGAAGACTCGTCAAGAAGGCTGCAGTAGGAAATGTGCTTCATTTGCTCCAGTTAATATGGAACAAGGACCACTTCATGCCCTTTTCTGAATCCAAGATTATCTAGTATAAGTTCGAATCCAATATGTTTGCTGCAATTCCAGTATCAGGACAAAAAAGTGCCAATCAAAAAGGCGTCTCAACAGAACCATCTCAGTGGAAGAGATGGAGAACCAAAGTAGAGACGCTTGAAGGAAATAAAAGTTAGCACCCAGACTGTGCTCCACAGCAAATCCAAATTCCTTCATTTTGGATATAAAGAGGTTCTCGTTTCTATAACTGAGCATATCCTCTGGTTCCTACTAGTAAAATGATACCTGCCAAAAGTTAAGCAGTCAAAGAGTCGACTGCCTAGTTTGTGTATCGGTTAAACTGCAGATTCTATTATCAATATGCAGACCACTCACCAGAATCATAGGCTACAACCTCCAGGTAGTTTCTGTACATCCAATGATGATAACTCTTTTAGATGACCATGCAATCATCACCAATGATTTCATTCAAACACTTTGCAGCATTTCCCTTTTGGTCCCTGCATAAGTTATAGACCACGTTGTATGTAATAGATTGACCAGGACTGCAGCCCATCTCCAACATCGCATCTAGGACTGATAATGCATCAAGTGTCTGCCCTTCAGCACAAAGGGATAGGATCAATTTATTGAAGGTACGCCTTTTAGGTCTTAGTTCCTCTTCTAGCATTTTCACAAGCACCGTCACTGCCTCATTTATGTTCCCAGCTTTGCAATAACCATCAATCATATAATCGTACATACATTTCAATGGACGTAAACTCCTTGCTACCATGTCACTGAAAAACTCTACTGCTTCAGACATTTTACCTTGACTAGATAATATTCGAATAAGAGGTGTGTATGAGCAAGCAATTGGCTGCAATCCTGACTCAAGCAACTCATGGTAAAGTTTAACAGCATTATCAGCATTTCCTTCCTTGCAGGAAGCCCGTATCAGAATATTGTAGGTGATAACATCAGGCTTTATGCCCACAGGCAGCATCTCCTCAAACAGCTTAGTAGCCTGGGACACCTTTCCTTGTCTACAGTATCCATCAATTAATATGCTGTATGTCTTGATATTTGGTTTACATCCACTTTCATTCATCTGCATATACAACTTCCTAGCATTCGACATTCTCCCCAACTTACAGTATCCATCGATAAGCACGTTGTATGTATGTACATTTGGAGCCAATTTCAGACTCAGCATTTGGGACCAAAGCATTTTAGCGTCATTCACTCTCTTTGCCCTGCAGAGGCCATCCATCGCAGTTGTATAAGTGAAGACACCAGGATTATATCCCCTTTCTATCAACTCGTTAAATATGCGGAGCCCTTCATCAGTTTCATGCTGCTTACAAAGCCAATATATAATCTCCTGGTAGGTGATTAAATCAGGCATACAGTTTTTCACAATCATAAGATGAAGAAGTTGGGACACTTTGCTGTAATCACCCTCCTTGCAGAATCCAGCAATCAATTTGGTAAAAGTAACAACATCAGGAACACCACCAGTAGTGAGGACTTCGTGAACCAAACCATAAGCTTCATCAAACCTTCTCTCTTTGCAGAAAGCTTGAATAAGTATGCAAAAGGTTTTCATGTCGCCTGAAAGACCAGATTCCATCATCTCTCCATAAACCTGCCACACTTGATCAGTCCTCCCAATTCCAAGTGAACACCTCAAGATCGAATTCCAGATGCGCAAAGGGGGCTCCTGGCCAAGCTTTTTCAACTCATAAAACAAATCAAGTGCCTCATACACTCTTCCATGCCTGCAAAGTCCTGCAATATATCGTTTGGGAACAGAAGGCTCCAGTCTTCTCTCACTTGCCAGTTTCACAATAAGCGCGTGAGCTGCCGCCCACTTCTTCTTCTTCACCAAAGCATAAAAAATATTCTTTATCATTATCTTATCCGATTCAATGCTATCCTGAAAACAAGCCATACAAAAGAATCAAAAGGGGAGAACTGAGTTCAAAATCCCTTGCAACCAATTCAGTGCTTGGACGAAGTTTGGACAGAAACTTGGGAAGAAGGCTTCTTCCTAAATGATGCACTGTTTGAATAGGTTGCCATACATTGTGCACTGTTTCTGCGCAGGTAGCTTGGATTGCTCCGCAACATCTGTGCTTCCAAAAAAGGGCCTTCCATGATCAGGTTCCTGGTTGACAATTTCTTTGTTTTGATTACCTTCTTCTGCTCCACTCCATTGATGCAAAGAGAACTCATACTTGACCAAAATGTCATGCCATCTTTAGAAATCTATGTGCCTTCGGCTGCACTAAATTGAAGAAAGTGACCATATTTAGTCAAACAAAGCACCGTCATTTTCCATCACACTCCTGGTGAAAACCGATCATTAAGGAAAAGCAGAGAATCAGGCTTCAAAAGGATGGACTATTTAAATGTATTTATAAGGTAGAGTAAACCATGAGAAGCAAAAAATGCACACTCCCAGTGCATCATCAAAAAGTTTTTTGACAACTAAACACACCCTTGACTTGCTCTCTCCCCTGATTCATGAAAAGGTGGTTCACTGCATTACCTGAGAATTTAAGAGGCTTCTTTTGCTTAGCCACCAGCTTAGGAGCCTTTTGCAAATTCAATGTTTTGCAATGAACCAATTTGGCTCCAACCTGTACAATGTTTCCATATACTATGCCCTTCGACAAGCCAATTAATCCTTTGAGACCCATAAAAAACTGCATGCCTAAACCATGGATCTCCAGTCCTTCACTAAAGAATAGCCAAAGGGGCATGAATCTTCTTAATGACATTGTAAACCTTATGATGAACTTCCTTGTGATGCCATGTGGACAACACTTGAATGTCATGGATGACTACTTGCCAACTTATCTTAATATGAAGCTAATCTCAACTTCTGAAGTTGTACACAGAATTTCTTTTATTTTGCAAATCTACATTTCTTCACCAATGAACATACATTTGGAAGGCAGATGTCAATGAATGTACAGAGTGCAATTTGTCAGAAATATATATTAGGTGATGTTTTAGTTCATATTAAGATATTATTAAAGAAAATTTGAAGATGGATAGGGAGATATTCTTTTTAATTAGAACACCAATGTACATTTGATCCTAACAAATCAAAAGACTCTTGACCTACAAGTATAGACACCGCAGACTCAGTTTTCTGGTTTATGGGAATCGTAATTTTTTATTTTGCCTGGGTTTCTAATTGTTAATTTTTTCCTCTATATTATCACACATTTCAAAACAAATGTGATAAATTGCTGTTCAAAAAGAAGATGCAGAATGAAATCATATTGCTTTCCCAAGTTGGTTTTCCTTACAAGTAACCAACAATATTTTCCAAGTGGTTTTTACCTAAGTAATGGCGATACTTCATACAAGTATCAGCCATTCTTCAGCTCTCATTCTCTCTTTCTCTCCCCATCCATCATTCTGGTTCTTCTTCTTCTCCATCTGGAATCAAATTGAAGGACTTGTTGTCTGGTTACTAATTCCAAACTTTCGCCATCCACTCACTAGTATGGATGAGACTAGTAGAGCAGCTCATCTTCCTTTTTCCCTTTCATCCACAAATATCACAATAGTTTCAAAAATATTATGATATTAACATAAAAAATGAAAAAAAAGGAAAATGCAACATATTTTAAAAAAACTTTAAAAATGAATTTATCAGGATCTTTTCTGATTTTTCATTTTTTTCATTTCTGTTTTCATTTTTTTAATTTTTGTTCCATTGTTTTGTTTATTACTTTATTATTATCATTTTAGCACAATATTTTGTATGTTTTCTTCTTAGCATCTCATTTATTTTACTTTCAAGTTTCAACTAATATTTTGAATGTTTTATTTTTACAAAAATCTGAGATTTTCCAAGATTTTCTCAAAAAAAAAAAAAAACTTTGCCAAAAATAACCAAGAAAAATCTCAGTAACCCAAGAACAATATTTGTTACCCTATCAATTTTTTTTTCTCTAAATTTGAGAATCAGAATAATAGGTACCTTGTTTTCTCATCAATCAGTATCTTCTTTGCTTAGTATGGCTTTGGACCTAGAAAGATATCAATTCCCTTTAACATTTTTTCCCATGTCTTGCCATGCAGCATAGACCTTTCCTGGTTCTTCAATAGGTTTGACTTACTGAAAACAGGTCGGAATAATGGATTTTTCTCTTTAAAATCTTTTTTTTTTTCAAGTTTAAAGTTTTAAACATTCTTTGTGTTTTTGGGTACTTCTGATAGACATGAATTAGGTGAGTTCACATCTTTTTCTGCTTTTGGTTCATTTTTATTGGAGATACATTTGAATGATGAAAATTTTCGAAGTTAGAATTTCTACTTCTTAATGACGGGATTCAGCAGGATAACGAAAGAAGATGCCTGGTGCTTAATCAGATCACCCTCTATGTCTACCAGATGAGTAAGAACGTCTCTCGGCCTTTTGGCTAAGATCAAGTGAAGAACATCTAAAGTTCATGATCCTTGAAACGGAATTGGATTTCCATGTTTTGCTTGTTTACCAGCACCAGCTCCAGCAGAGTTGGCAAACCCATGAATCAGAATTGGATTCGCTGACTACTTACTGGGTCATGGGTCAGTAAATAGTCTGGGTCAGGTTATAAACATTCTGAATGTATTTTTACTAAAAATTTGATGAAGAATAATAATTAGAACTGGTGTTGAATGAAAGAGTCCAGAATCGGCTTCTGAGATTATTCAACCATTCTCAAGTCAACTTGCTGGGTTTGCCAACTGTGCAGCAGAAGGAGAGGATATAATGATGATGCCTATGTTAAATCCTCGGTATCCAGTAACAAATTAGTAATGCAAAAGATTGGAAATTTGCTCAGTGATCAGTAACTGGATTTCTGCGTCCACAGACTGGGATAGTTCCTTTCTTCAATTTAATGCAGCTGAAGGCAAACAGACTTCTGAAGGTGATAAACCATTTTGGCAAATTCTGAATTCTCCTTGCAACAGTATGAGAAGGAAAATGAGGATGAAGAAATGGAAGCCATTCTATTGGAAGCATAAGTCACAAAGTAACCTGTACGTGCTTTCTCTCTCTCTCTCACACACACACACAAAACAGAAAAATGAATCTGTTAATGAAGCATAGCCATTTATAACAATGTGCAACCCATGTCAAACATATCCATTAACGAAACAAAGTTTATAACTTTCCATAGATATAAGTTAAACTTGTAACAGTGTAGGAGTTGTAATAAACATAAACTAAAGCTAAAAAAAAGAAAAAAAAAGATCACATCAACAGAACATGTAACAACTAATCAGTATATCATCTATGGCACAAAAAATGAACTTGTAACAACAAATATATAATAAACCATGAAGACATAGGAAATCAAAAATAATAGTTGCAAGTTTGCAACTCACCTATAACAAGCAGTTTTGTCTTTTTATTGGAAGAAAGGATACATGTTTACATTGATACCTGCACATTAAAAACACAAGTAAGAATGCAACATATCAAAAATTTGTACACAAAACCACATTCATGAAATACATGTAAAACATGAAAGAACTCACGAAAGTGAGTTGATAAGACGTAACACCGATTTCAATTGCATTTCACGAGTCTTCATTTTATAAGAGACATGTATAGTGCCATCAAATACAAGTAAACCCCGATCTCAAATTCAATCTTGTTAAAGTTGCTGAGAACGGGTCCTCGTGTAATCCATCATGATTTAAAGTTTTTATGTAATCCCAAACATTAAGTTTCTATCAAAATAAGCTTCAAAAGGACCAGATAAAACAGATTAAATTTTAAATTTCAATCAAAATAATCCAAAGAACCACATAAAGAACAAATTCATACATATGATTTGGACAGAAGCAGTTCAACATTTAACTCACATAAAAGCCGTGTGAAACAGATTCATTCCTAATCAAATAAGCTTCAAAATAATTTTCAGAAAACATATCAGTCCTAATAAAAAGAATTCTCAAAATAAGCCACATAAAAAAAAGTCAAAGGCTCACTGAAACATAGAAGTCGCCACAAACTGCAGACTAACATACGCAAAGCAAGAGTTTCAGTAATGATCTTCAAAAAAATATTACAGAGGTAGAGGGTCTTCGAATACCAGAGAGCAGAGGGTCTTCGAATACCAGA
Organism: Nymphaea thermarum; assembly: GCA_011799765.1. Lineage (NCBI taxonomy): Eukaryota > Viridiplantae > Streptophyta > Magnoliopsida > Nymphaeales > Nymphaeaceae > Nymphaea > Nymphaea thermarum. The sequence continues at coordinate 205,117 of JAANDH010000072.1, forward strand.
GAGCAGAGACCTGCCAGTCGCCAGGTCTGTTAGTTTTAAGCGGAGGCCTGGGCAAGGCAGATTTTTCTGCATCCAATGTCATTTCTTGATCTGCCACAGCCGACAGATAGAGAGAGTTAGAGGACGCAGACGACCATCGGAAAATGCAGGCCAATGGAGAGAAGGAGAGCAGGGATATCGAGGAAGGAGACAGGAACGACAGTGAGGGAGTCAGCGATGCTGCCCTAACTCCCCTTTCATTTTTGCATTTCCTTTTCTCCTGAAAGATTTAGGGACATCAAGGTGCTGCTGCTTCCACCATACTTCAGGGACATCAAGGTGCTGCTTCCACCATACTTCAACTTGTAAAACAATGGTGCCTCTTCTGTGTTTGTAACACAGAGAGTTGTACTCCATAAATTGAAAACAAAGACAATCCCCCTACAAGCTCCTCGACCCCCTCCTCTCCCTAAGGAGATGTTTACTTATTTATGTATACAGTATACAGGTAGCCTTATGTAATGAAAATTTATGAAATAGTGCCCTCCAAAATTTATTGGCTCCACTGGCCATAAGATTTTTCTTGGCACCACTGGCTAGAAAAATTTTCTTGGCTTTTGGCTCTGCATATCTTATTATTTTGTACTTTATTTTTTTCATTCTTTTGTACATTAATTTCCGCACTTATTTATTTGTTTATCTTTTATCTTTCTTTTTTTTTAATATATTACTTTTCTTAATTTTTCCAAAGTTAGCAAATTATATGTTTAATTCAGCCCGATTTAGTTGGTACTCTGAATTTACTTGAATGAACCTATTCTGAAATGATGATTTCTGATGAATTATTTGCAAGTGACTCAATTCAGAAACAGATTTCGACAACATTGGCTGGTGCGAGAAGCGTTGCTCCAGTGTGGCTGGTGTGGGCCAATGCCCACACTAGACCTTCAGAAATCCCATTCTAGTAAAGCTAGACTAGGTTTCAGTCACATGCCATGTCCACATCAGACCAAGATAGACAACTCAAGTGCCCATCAACTAAAAAAAATCCTAGCTCTGCCACTGGTTGGTGTCAATCAATCGAGTTGATCATTTTCATTAAATGCATTAATGCATCCGCCCCTACTTACACGACATATAGTAACCATGTTTGAGGGATTTATGTTAAATGACTCAATTGCAACCATAAGGACAATCGACCATCTGGCCGCTAGTTTGAACTAGTGTTATCCAACCCAACCACCTGGGTGAAAGGCTGAAGCTTTCCTTTCTTCTATCCGCTCCCAAGGTTCAGAGATGCATTGGAGCTTAAGTAAACTTATAATTACTCTTTTCAACTCGAAAGCAGCGTTTTGATGATCAGGCTTTCACCAGCTACATTATATCCATTGGAGCATTTGAACCAGTGTTATCAGAATTGACCTGCTGGCATGGCGACTTCAGGGCCAATTCAAAAATGCCAAAACTCAAGTTTTCACCAATATTTTAATTTACTTTAGGTTGTTTTATACAATTTTTTTAATGATTTTTAAAATTAAATTTAAAACTTTTTTAACCGGTTCACTACTAACTATTCACTTGAATCGATGAATCAATTGATTCATTGAATCAGCAGCCATGTTCATTTGGTTCAGAAACTGATTCTATAATGCTAATTTAAACTTAAATATGCAATTTTAATGATTTGAGAATTGTGGATTTGCCGGCCTTTGATTTTAAATCCGACGTTTTGTCAATGCAAAAAAAGGGAAAATAAGGATTTCAAGTATAAATCTGAAGTGTAATTTAAGATTACTAGTTTCATTGACTATGGAGTTTATCGTGGATCTTTCACCACATCAGCATCAGCAAAAGCACGCTACAATTTTTGAAGTAATTACTAAATACTGCATTCAAGTGAACTTGGCTCCAGCTTTACTATAAATTAAAAACAAAAAGTGTTGGCCAACTGATTGCACTACCTATCACTTGGCTTACCTCCTCCTCTTCCCGCGAAGCTGGTTATGTTCGCACTACTGTGCATAAAAAAATTGTGTATATGGGTGCACAATAAACAAAATATCGTCATGAAAATAAAAAGAAATTTTTTAAAAGGGTAAAAAAAGATTCTGAAAAAGCAAAAAATCTAAAATGCCCATTTATATAAAAATTTTCAAAAGTACCTACGCCTAGGGGTGTCAACGGATCGGATAAACCTTTTACCATATCCGACTTTTGGGATATTCATATAATCGGATTCGGATTAAGATTCAAATTCGGATGAGAAGAAGTTTATACCATATCCGAATCTGATTTTAAAATCCACATCCGAATCCGATTTTTAGTTATACTTGAATCGGATCCGAATCCGAATTTTAAGATATCCAAATCTGATCCGAATTTTAAGTTATACCTCAATCCGATCCGAATCCGAATTTTAAGTTATATCTGAATCCAATCCGAATCCAAATTTTAAGTTATATCCGAACCTAAGATTGGTGGCTTCACCTTTTGAACTTGCGACCTATGAATGGTTGGACAAAAGGTCTAACCAAATGCTTCAACTTAAAGTTATTAAACAATATGAATATAAATTGTATATGAGGGTATAATATAAATTAAGAGGCAATAACTTGCATAAAGTTGCATATAATAATAGTCAAATAGTTATCATATACCCTATTTATCTTAAAATAATATAAAACTACTTAATTAATAATTCATGTATTTAAACATTTTTGTGTAAACAATCAAACTATTATAGTTAAGGCATCAACAAAAGAGGATATCTTAAATAATATACTTTTTTAATTAAAATAATTTAAAAAACTTGTATAAAAAAATTTCAATAAAATGAGTATTTTTAAAAATATTAAAATTAATTGTAAATAAATATATCTAATATGAAACAGATGTTGAACTCATAAAAAAGTTTTATTTATCAAATTATCAATTATTTATTTAATTAATCAAGTAAATTATTTTGTATAATCATATAATATGTCCAAAAGTCTTAGGTATTTAATATATAACACATAATTCACAAATTTACAAAAACATTTAACTAATAGGAAAACAATAAATTGTTTGATTTAATAAACTATATGATTTGATTAAATAATACAAATTTATAAAAAAAACACTTATTGAAATAAAACTAATAGGACTAACCCAAAAAGTTAGTGAGGATGTGGAAGAATGAGTGTTTGACGTCATTAAAACACTCTTTTTACATATACAAAGCAAAAGTCTTTTAATTAACTCAATGAAATTAGAAAAAACCATTAAACAATGTCTTTTTTAAATGAGAAACAATATAGGTCACTTGATTTAATAATTTTCAATAAGTAATTATCATTAAATAATAATTTACTCCATCAAAATATGTTATTATTTAAAAATAATCAAATCAATGTTCTATATACACAATTAATATGAAAAAAGTATGAAATGTCATATGAATCACTTATGAAAAAAATATACAAATCATATGAAAAACTTGTGGAAAAAATATGAAGTTTTTTTTTTTAATTAAATAAATATATTATTTAAGGTTTCCTGCTAAAATACACGGTGAAGAAGCTTTCAAACTTTCGTTATAAAAATTGTGAATATTGAACATTAATTGGTTTATTTTTAACTAATAACATAACATATTTTAATTGAGTAAACTATTATTTCATATTGATCACTTATTGTGAATTAAAAGACATTATTTAATGATTTTTCTCATTTTATTGAGTTATTTGAAATAATTTGTGTTACACCAGTAAAAAGAGTTTTTAATAATGTATCAAATAATTTATTAATCCTCTTACCTTTATTACAATAATTATTTTTTACATAAAATTGTATAATTGTTCCAATGATATGTAAGATAGTTTATTAAATCAAACAATTTGTTGTTTTCCTAATAATTAAAGTCGTTTGTTTACAGATTTGTGAATTTTGTGTTATATATCAAATACCTAAGACTTTTAGACATACTATATGATTATCCAAAATGATTTTCTTGATTGATTAAATAAATAATTTTTAATTTCATAAATTAAAACTTTTTTATGAGTTCAAGAGTTTTTTCATATTAAATATATCTACTTGAAATTAATTTTCATATTTTTAAAAATACTAATTTTATTGAAATTTCTTTATAGAAGTTTTTTATTATTATTTTTAATTAAATATATACATTATTTAAGATATTGTGTTTAGTTGATGCCTTAACTATAATAGTTTTCTTGGTACACAAAAAAGTTTAATTAAATATAATATTAATTGGTTTTATAGTTTTAAATATTTTAAGTTCAATGTTATACATAGTAATTATGTGAATATTATTATATGCAATTTCATAAAAAACATCAGCTCTTAATCAAATTATACATTCATATACAATTTATATTCTTTAATTGTTATAATTTTAAGTTGGTGCGCTTGGTTAGACATTTTGCTTAACCATTCATAGGACACAACTTCAAAACTTGGGGGAGTTCGGATTGAACGTGAACAATTGCGTTTCGGATTCGGATATCAACTCACGGTTCGGAATCGGATATCAATCAGTAATTCGGATATCAACTTATTTACTTAAAACCAAATCCGAATCCGTATCGGATATCAATCAGTAATTCGGATATCAACTTATTTACTTAAAACCGAATCCGAATCCATATCAGAACGGATAAGATGGTTAAAAATCCAAACCGAATCCGTATCCAATTGAATGTTATTTCTTAAATCCGAATCCGATCCGATTTCTCAATTGGATGTCAAATTGCTAACCATATCCGATTTTTTACAAGCCTTTCGGATCGGATATCCAATCCGAATCCGATCCGTTGACATCCCGCCCCCCTTTGATGCATACTTGTTGTGCACACAACTCAATCTCCTCTTCCTGCAGTCAAGGCAAAAGGGGCCATCCCTAGGACATCGTGGACATTGTGTTGGTGTTAAACCATAGATATGTTAATGTGTGCATTACACCATCTATGTAGCTTTTGACAGCAGAAAATTTTCTTAACCAAGAGAAGATAACCACAAAAGAATCGGGGGAAGAGTACCACTCTTCTCATATTCTTGTTTTCCCTAAGGGGCCATTTGGTAGTACGCTCCATGAATCTACCTGAAAGATCGAAGCAAATTTATGGAACATTAAAACTAGGTATCCATGAAACTACCCCAATCTCATTTAAATGTTTCATTTTGCTAGATGATCCATAAAGGTGCAATGATATTCGAATTCCGGCAGCGAAACTCAAGACTATACTGCAATCATTTAGGAATGCTGGGTTATATCTGCAATCATAAGTGATGTTAATACGATGTGACTAACACTACATGCTGCTATGTTGTAGATTGAACAAGAAAAAAAACATAGAAACTGCAGTCACCAAACTAAAGAAGCTGTTTGCCAATGTAGTCACTCATTGAGCTTGGAAGCAGAAACCTACAGTCAAACAGGTTTGTTGACTAAACATTAATATATTCTTATGGATCCACTAGTCGATCCGGTTTATTTGATTCTCAAATGCTTAGGTGAAGAAAAAAAAAAAAAAAACTTAACTGCAAAGATAAGAGAGGGATCTCGAAGAGCAGAGCTACATATGGGCTGGTGTGAGCAGTCACACCAGCCCCTCAAGGTTCCTTTAATTTTAATTAATATCTCTACATATTTGGTATGATTTATATATGGGTGTTCCTTCGGATATGTAAATGTGTGAAGGGTGCCACCTCCAGAAAATTGCTCTTGCTCACCACTGTGGAGGAGTTGCATTTATTGAGTTCAGTGAACACCAATATGCACTTATATAAAGTGATAGAATTCTAATAATCAACTGGCCATGCCATTTCCGTTACATGAGAAGTTGTCATATTGCAGATCCCAATTCAAGGCGCATGATCATTTAAAGATAGAATTCACCCAAGAGTTCAAGTAGATCTTGCGGCGGCATAACAAGATCCATTTTTAGCCACTATATATAAAAGATCCGGACCTTGTCATTGTCTTTATTTGTGTCTCTTTTAGAATATTGAGTTCTGCATTGTTGAAGAAGAAAGTGTGCAGGTTTTCTTCTTGCTATTACACCAAAGTGTAACTATATGAGTTTGTGCATGTGCATGTGTGCATGTGATTTTGTATTATATAACATTTGGATGTATCATTTAGCAGTGTTCTATATATTTATTAGAATTTACTTTTGGATGGCTGAGCTCCAAAAGCAAGCCGTTATCGAGGGATGAGGCTGATGTGGATCCATCTCACATCCCAACTGGAATCCCTTTTTTCGGGGAGATCATGAATCCTAAAATGGACTCTCGAGATCCACGACTGGTACCGGTTTTTGTTGGAGTTTATCCTGATAACAGCCAAAACTGTTGACGCGATTTTCAAATTTGACTTGGAAAGTGTACCACACTGTAATTAACTGTCATTCCCGACTAAATTCTATTTAATCCTCATCAATATCTCTTTCTTGTTCAGAAAAGCTAATAAATCCGATTAATGGGGGATGGAAGCAACGACCACCAAAAAGGAAACCAAGAACACTATTTTTGGCATCTCATCCATGGAATTTTCGCCATTTTATCAGAAAATCCAATGCTGATCTACGTAAGGCAAAACACCACCTACAGTTTCCCTTTATATCTGATCAACAGAGAGGCCGTTCGTCATCCTTCATCCTTCTCTCTTCCCTTCTTCAATCCCTCAGACCCTCTCCAGAAAGAAGACAAGTCTCTAAGAAACAAGGACAGTAAAGATGCCGGCAATAGTGATGGACAAGCCGGGCTCCGGCGCACAGTTTGAGGCGAAGTTCACGTTCTACGTGTTCCTATGCTGTATCATGGCAGCCTTTGGAGGACTCATGTTTGGTTATGATATTGGCATCTCTGGTAATCACAGAATTTTCTTTTCAGAATAGACGTTTTTTTATTTTCTGTTGGGTTCTTTGTTTTTCGAAGAAGAAAGGATACAAGCTTGTTGGTCTTGCAGGGGGAGTGACGTCCATGGACGATTTCTTGATCAAGTTCTTCCCCAAGGTCTACGTGAGTAAGCACGAAGTGAAGGAGAACAACTACTGCAAATATGATAACCAGTACCTTCAGCTCTTCACCTCGTCTCTGTATATGGCTGCTCTCATCTTCACTTTCTTCGCGTCTTATGCGTGCAAGAAGTATGGCAGGAGACCCACCATGAGAGCCGCTTCTCTCTTCTTCTTAGGCGGCGTCATCCTCAATGCGGCAGCCATAAATCTCACCATGTTGATCATCGGGAGGATCCTTCTTGGTATCGGAGTCGGCTTCGCTAACAATGTATGTGCTTTACCGCGCGCATCATCTTCTTCCTCTTCCTTTTTTTTTTCCGTCTCCATGCATGTGCTTCCTTCTTGTGGACTAAGCTACATGATTTTCTCCAGATCGAGGTCTGTTGCACAGTTTTCTTTCTACTTAGCTACTAAGTTTTATTAAAGATATATATTTTCTATGTTCCCTACTTTATTTTGTGAACTTGTTTGTTTTTCCTTCTTGAATTTATTGGCATCAATGCATTTCGGTCACTCTTGTTGCAATAATTTGTCATCGGATTTTTTAGTCTGTTTTAACTTTTTTTTTCCCTTCTTGGATGAAGTGATTATTCGCTCATTCAAACATAATATATGTGAATTATCCGTTGTAATAATTACCAAAAATATTTTCTCGAAAGATTTTAGGAACTTTTGGTAACTGAAAAGATTTTTTCCATCACCTATGTGATATATAAGTCAGCTGTTTCATATTTTCTGTTTGTCTGTGTCTCTCTCTCTCTCTCTCTCTCTCTCTATATATATATATATATATATATATATATATATATATATATATATATATATATATATATATATATATATATATATATATATATATATATATATATATATATATATATATATATATATATATATATGTTGTTTTAGGTGGTTGACCTAACAAGCAAAAATCCTCACATTGACACCACGGTATAATAAGCAGATACCTTGAAAGTTTCTCTATTTTGGTCAACTAGAAGAAACCTACTATATGGGGAACTAATCTGTAACAAAAAACCCCCAAGTTTGTAATTCAAATTGCAATTTATGAATTACATTAAAAAAGGTAAGGTCACCTAATTTCCAAATTAACTTTCACGGATATAACCTTATGAATAATTTAGTAAATTCATATTTTTCCACGAAAATTCAAGAATTAAAAAATTAAACACTTTGAAAATTAATTACTATAAATACCACTATTATTATTTTTTTGATTCAACAAAATAACTTTTTTTTTTGTTTCATGTTAGTGAGCGTCTACTAAGTCCTAACTTGATATTTTTCTGCTGTTATTGAAAAATTAGGAAACACACAATATATTTTAGTTATAGGATTTACTCCATCTATGGTTTACCCTCAACCAAAGAAGCAATTGCAAGTAACCACAAAACCTACCCAAACATGCATGCGTGGTGAGTCGTGCATTTTCAAGTTCAACTTGAAGGCCTTGCATTTTAAAATACACGAAACTTTGAGTTTCTTCTCTGGTTCTCAGGATTAAGATCATAATGATATTTGGAACAGCTTTAAAGTTCCATAGTTTTACATCACTTAGAAGATTCTTTGTTGGCATATGGTTTGTTAATTAGTTAGAGCTTTGAATCTCAATCCGAAACAGAAGCTAAGCTTTGTTGCTGCTGTTCTATTTCATTTAATCATGTAAGCTGACTTCAAAGTTTAAAGATTCATGGTTGGAAACCAAGTAGTCATGATCCCCGATAGAAATATAAGACCTTTAATTGCATGAAAGTGAGTCTGATTCATATGAGTTGACCAGTTTGATGGAGAGTTCTGTTTTGGTTTGTGGGGGGAACAAAAAAACAGGCGGTGCCGCTGTTCCTGTCAGAGATTGCACCGGCAAGGATTAGAGGAGGGCTTAACATCCTGTTCCAGCTGCTGATCACTGTTGGCATCCTTGTGGCCAACCTGGTAAACTACTGGACCTCCGGCATCCATCCATCAGGTTGGCGCATCTCCCTGGGCTTGGCCGGCGTCCCAGCCATCCTCCTCTGTGTGGGTTCTCTCTTCATCGCCGAGACGCCGACGAGCCTGATTCAGAGGGGCCACTTAGAGGAAGGAAAGGCGACGCTTAGGAAGATCAGGGGCACCCCCAATGTGGACGCCGAGTACAATGAGACTTGCCGTGCCTGCGAAGCCGCCAACCTTGTGAAGCACCCCTTCAGGAAGCTAGCCAACAGGCGCAACAGGCCTCCCCTTGTCATTGCTATTGTCCTCCAGATCTTTCAGCAGTTCACCGGCATCAATGCCATCATGTTTTATGCCCCCGTCCTCTTCCAGACCATCGGCTTCAAGAATGATGCTTCCTTGCTCTCTTCTGTTATCACTGGTCTCGTCAATGTCCTCTGCACCATGGTCTCTGTCCTCTACGTCGACAAGGTTGGCAGGAGGGTTCTCCTCCTTGAAGCTGCTGTTCAGATGCTCATCTCTCAGGTACCAACTGATATTAATTAATCAACTGCATATACCTAACTAATGTCATTATTTATTTCATGAGAACAAGACCATGGTCTGACTTCAACATCCCAACCATTGAAATGGAGATTAAGCAAGACCTTTACATATTCCATGTCTCTTTAGGTTTAATATTTCACCACTTGTAATCTTAATTACTGTTGACTTACAAATTTGGTGGCATTAATTTTTAGGTTGGAATTGGGACCATCCTCTGGATAAATCTCAAGTCTGCCAACAATCTACACCATACCGTAGCGGTTGTTGTGGTGATCTTGGTGTGCACCTTCGTCTCATGCTTTGCTTGGTCATGGGGTCCGCTGGGTTGGCTGATTCCAAGCGAGACCTTCCCTCTGGAGACGAGAGCCGCTGGTTACTCTTTTGCGGTGAGCTCCAACATGCTCTTCACCTTCATCATTGCACAAGCCTTTCTCTCCATGCTCTGCCACATGCGTGCCGGCATCTTCTACTTCTTCTCCGGGTGGATCGTCGTCATGGGCCTTTTCGTGGTGTTCTTCTTGCCGGAGACGAAGGGCATCCCCATTGATGAGATCGACAGAATATGGAGACAGCACTGGTACTGGAAAAGGTACATGGACAACGCTGATGCAGAGCCTAAGGTGAACAAGGAACAGGCTGCCACTGTTTGATGAGAGAGCTACGAAACAGGGTGGATGAGAAAACTCCTTTTGTTTTAGATCAAATTACTGCACTAGCTCATGGAACAATTATTCTTGTTTTTCTTGCTTTTGTCAACTCTCCTTTGTTCATCATCTTTTTTTTATCACCTTCAGTGGTTGTGTATAATAATACGTACATGTGGTGCCTCATGATCAATTCGATATTGAGATGTTTTATATTTGGCACAATTACGTGGGATACTTGTTTCGCGGCAGAGGTTGGTTTGAAGCTTTGGCCTTTTTCGAGCAGTGAGCAAAACCCTGCTCACCTCAAACCTTAATTCTACTTAGACGATCTGTTGAATGGGCAGGATCAATTCCTGCTACAAAAGGAGTTTTTCATTGCTGCTTTCTGTTGATTGTGTTGAAAGCTATATATTTATAATATGTGTGAAGATTTCTGAACCTAAGTGGTATTTTAAATGGGCCATGCTCATTAATTTGCTACTGTTATGTATGGGTATTTTTGTATTTTTAAATCAATTTAAAATGTTGTAAACTAATTTTTAAATTCAAAAATAAAAAAAAGGGATGATATGAGCCAATGAACAAGGAAACATATCTATGGACATGCCATCTCAGTGATCAAACGTCCCACGATTTCTGTTCATGTGGATTGAATAGTTGTTCAATCTCTTCCCTCTTCTTTCGCTGTTCTCGTGCATAAGATAAGAGATGATGGAAGATTTTGAGTCTCCGCTTCCAAGATGATGGATCCAAGAATTTCTAAAGGTTTTTATATCCTTTGTTTGAAAGATGCATTTATAATCGGTGGATTTGTGGACATAAAAATTATGTCTCCCCCAATTTTTTCTGATAACTTAGTTTTTGCTCATTAGATGTTTTTTATTTTTGAAATTAATTATTCCTTCTCTAAATAGCCAAAGCCATTCAGTTTGGAAGGCAGCAAAAGCAATAGCCTCACGAACATTTCAGTTTCAGTTTTGATTGGTCATCCAAGACGTCGAAATGCTTGAAATTGCAGACTTGAACCACAAGTTCTCTTGGTCAAACAACCGACTAGGAGACGCAAAAGCTATAAGCTGCATCAACAGATGTTTCATTAATAGAGCATGGATTGAACCAAAAACTTGAACCTTTGGCAACTTGCAGTTGAAGTGGGAGTTCTCAACACCCATTTCAATGACATCAAAGGCTACGAGGAGCTCAATCATCTTCTTCTCATGGAGGAAGACTATTGGCATCTAAGGAGCAGAATCAAGCATTGTCATTGTTGAGTCTGATCACAGAAGAAGAGATTCACCGAGCAGTGACGCGTGCGAACCCAGATTTCGCACCAAAACCACGCGGTTTCCCCAACAAATTCTATTAGTCTAGCAGACTTCTATGCAAAATCAATAGAACTCATGTAGTGGTCATCTCCAAGGTGTTAAATGAACTGTGAATCCAGAACTTCAGGCCTATTTTCCTTTGCAATAAGACTACAGAACTCCTGAACCAAATCATGGTAAAGCAGAAGCGGTTTGTCTTACGCAAGACCATCAGTCCTAACTCTTTTGTGAGAGATGCACCCTCAAGAAAGCTTCATGCTCACCCATGAAATTCTGCACTCAATGGTCTCCAAGAAAGAAAAATCTATTTGTCTTAAAGCTAATCTGAGTAAGAACTACAACAAAGTTTCTGGACTGTCACTAAATCCAAGATATAATGTGCAGTTCTTTGAACCCCTCCCGCTTGTTTCTGGACTGTCACAAATCCAAGAGCATATAAAAATTCATGATTAAGTAATTTGGGAAATGAGGCAAACCAAAACATAACCTTATTGAGGTGTTGGCGCCTGTGCTTCCACTGATTGTTTGGTGGAACTGGAGACATAGGAATGAATTTAAATATAGACACTCTCCCATGTATCCTCATACAGGGCTAAACTACTAGAGAGCCTGCGCAAAGCACTTTCTTCAAAAATGAGTGACACAAAGATTCGAAGCCCGCCATTGAAAGATGGCTATGCACTGAGATACCCTGGTATGGATGGGTTTGAGACCTACTCAACCAGATTCACCAGAGAGGTTACACTAATTCACCTCCTCCTGAGATCAGCCCAAAGAAGAGGATCCTAACTGAGGAAGAGGCCATCGAAGATGCCGGAGATGAGGGAGGCAAGGGATTCCGGTGAGTCGTCGAAGACAGGTTGCTGGACTCGAAACATAAAGGGCTGCCACTGCTTCTTGAGTCTTTCGGTGAGTCGGGGATGGGCTTGGAGAGGGATGCAGTGAAGGAACGCCTCGCTTGCTCAACGGCTTCCGACTTCGAGGAGGGTGGCAGGATGTCAGAGGTCCTTTCCGACAGTCTGTTGGGGGTTCCAAAATGGAGAAGAAGGGGACGAAAGAGGCGGTGAGCAGGAGAGGAAAGTCGTGATCAGAAGCCTGCTCATCGTCATATGGACACCTTTCAATCAAGAAAAACAATATGTATCTTGCTTCCTCTGACAACCTTGGTGTTGAACTTGCTTCCTTCCAATCCACTTCAGTGTTCTATTCCGAAGCAAGACTGCTGTGAGTTGGGCTTCCTTTCCATTTTACACTTGAGTGTTATATTGCTGAATCGTTTTCGTGTTGTTGAATTTTGAACTCTTTGCGTATACTAACTGCCGATACTCTCATACCCTGCAGAAGGTGGATTCATGGTAGCTGTAAGTGCAGGTCTGCAATTATTGACATAGCCTATGTCTGGAGATCAACACATCAGTGAAAGGTGGCAGATATCATTGGAGTTGCCCTTCTTGTCGGTAATAAGAAAGTCATGAGATTTGGTGAAGATCAGAAGATTGAACAATTGATGAGACACATGCAACTAGTGAGGAGCTACAGTGCTTGGTGAAATGGGTGTGCAAGTTTATTGAAGATGAAGGCTCATAAGCACTCAACTTGAATCTCCTGTTGATAGACGAGCTTATCAAGCTTACCAAGTCGAGCTCGACATTGTACCGTCGAGCCTCCTCTGTTGAGCTGGACTCGAAGTTGGAGCCAAGCTTGAGATTGAACCCAAGCTCGACTCGGCTTGTGCTCTAATTTTGTATAATCCTGTCCCTCAGGATCATATTCTTTCTTTGTAATTATCATTTGTTTGCAACAATATTCTGGAGCAGCCCACACAGTGGTTTGCCTAGGGAGTTGATCTTTTGTTAAAAAATTTATAAAAATAATTCATTTTCGTACATGAAATAAATTTGTTTGATGGTTTTCATCAAAATGTGCCATTAAGAAAATTATAAACATGGTTTATTCGTTGCAATTATAAGTAGAAAGTAAGTTAAGAGGACATTCTTCTTATTTCAAGGAAGTGCACAATTTGGTCTCTGTTCCAGACGGTGGATCTCTAGTCTGTCTCAAAGTTTTCAGAGAAACTGAAAAGTTACTGTAATTGCGGGAATATGCGCCATTACATCTTAGACATCTAACATTTTAAGCATTAATTTCAAGTTCTAACCATCCAACATAATTGGTGGGGACAGGTTACATGTTGGGCCTTTAGACTAAATTGTGTATTGGCGCTCGTTTTTTAAAAAACTTGTTTGCATATCAAAAATAGGCTAGCCAAAAAGCCCTATTCTCTTTGAAAAAGATGTCAAACGAAAACCCAAAAAAAAAAAACCCCACAAAAGTTGCCTTTTTTTTTACATTTTTCACATTCTTTATTTCTACATGTTATTTTAGTTTGTTTTTTATAAGATTTTATAAGATTTTTTATTCTGAAAAGTGTATTGTTGGAACGAGCTTGAAATGTCAAGTTTCTCTATTTAGGGGTTCGGCCCAAAGCAAAACTCAAAAATGAAATTCTCAAAATGTCGTTTTTCTTTTTTTGTTTTTTTCTGAAATGGCTAGGATACCCCTAAAATCCCTTTACTCCTCATTAACCTAGAGATGTTCCTTTATTTTGGGCAAGCAAAGATTATTTTAACAATTTTATGATGTCTTTACTCATTTTGGGGGTATTTTGGTCATTTAAAATCTCAAACACCAACTCCATGTGTTCGTCCCCTAATGTGTTACTTTTCCATGTCATCCAAGTTTTCCAAGGAAGCTGGTTATGTAAGGTGTGTAATGATTACAATGTCACCATTAAAATGAATAAGGAAGACTTTTGAACGGATAAAATGAAAATTATGAAAATGTTAAAAGATTAAAGTGCGCGTAGCTTTAGAAAAAATCCTAAAATACCACTGCCTTTTTTTTTTTTTTTTCTTTGGTGTATATTTGTTGAGGTGTGCGGGCAACTCAAACTCAGTTTTCAAGGTAACGATCACCTTGACATGGTAAAAGTGTTGAAAAGAATCTGAGAAACAATAAACTTTAAGATATGTAACGACATAAACATAAACATTATGCAGTTGCATCACAGATATTTTCTCCCTCTTGGTGTGTATATATAATGTGCAGTTGCATCACCCATCTTAATTCACTTATCAATAACAGATCAGCACACCTTCAATCGCATGAATCATACGAAGAGTATTGATTTTTCGCTTCCGCTCGTTAGTCGTAGGGGTTTATTTCCATGAATTTTGGTTGAAGAGAAAATTAAAACAATGAAGAGGTTGCTGTTTCGTACGCGTTTTTCTTATCGAACAAACTTTCTCAGGACTAGGACTTCGTGAGTAAGTCGATTCCAGAAAATTTTGGTTAAGAGGCATTAAAATTGCATACATGTGGTTCGCACTGAGTTGGGTCTAATTAAAGTTTCTAAAATTTTGATTAGGGCCGAAATATTATTTTTCAAAATTTTTATATAAAACAAGTGAAATCTTTTAAAATTTACATGTAAACCTGCCTTCATCTCTTCTCTATGCCCAACTTAATTTTTACGTGTGTGTCCTAATAAAAAATTTGTAGGTGTTCATGAACAGCGCCCGAGCATTTCGTCGTAAGGGTGCCACCAACAAATGCAAGTTTGTGTCCCTTGTTTTTATGGTCCAGAGCTAGGGGCGTAATCAGGATTTTTTTTAGGGCCAAACCAAACAGTCCAACCTTCCAGTAGGGCTGAACTCAACCTCAATAGAAAAAATACAATACACAAATTTTTTTTTTTAATCTTTTTAATGTATATTTTTTTTTTCAAATAATTAGGGTGAGTCCATGGTCTAGGTGGCCCACCCACCCCCTCTCTCTGTCCGTGTCCAGAGCTACATTGAAACCTAAAATTATAATAGGGATCACAGAGCATAAAACCCGCAGGAATCCAACAAAAACATTGCTGAACCTGTATTAAGGTTTTGTGCCTGGTTAATGATGAAAACACCTTGTTTAAGGTCTAATGAAAAGAACCCCTTTTTTTTTTGTAAAAACAAAAAAACAAAAGTGAAGTCAATAATGACCAAAATATCTGTCCTTTTCTTTTGAGTTATGTGGGTTGCATAACTGCACACGCAACTCATTCTCACCAGCACGACCAATTATATTGTATCTGTTGAAGCAGGCGTTGTGTCTTATACTGATGCGTATTTTCCCTCTTGTTTATGAATATTTCATCTTCCTTGAAAAATAATTTTTAATACTATTTCACTTTTGTCCTTATATGGCTCTTCTTTTATTTTATTTTCTTTTGGGTTAAGGGCAATCTTCTTGGCCGGAGATGCCTAAGTCTCTTCCTTTTCTTTTATGCATAAATACTTCAATCTCTTCCTTTTCTTTTGTGCATAAATAACTCGATGGGGAGTAGGTCCTTAATAATGACTGAATGAGATGTACAAAAGAAAAGAACAAATGAAATGAAAAAGGTTGTTTGAAAGATGAGTTCCTATTCATAACACATTTCATTAGAACTTCAGGAGCATTTTCTTAAGAACACTGTTAGAAAATAAGCAACAACAAAAACATGCAGCCCTAAGCTTTTCATGTTATGAGGCACCTAAATTTGAAGCATGAATTAAGAAAAAGCGGTTTGATCTGCATTAAAGCTAAGTTATTAAAATACACCAACTTAAACTTGGATTAATGTGATAACAGAATGAAAATACCACCAAAATAGATAAACTTTTACTTCATTGGATGGTGCAAATTTCTCAACTATATCCAATACTTTGAATACGTGATTAATTATACCTGAATAGCTATCATAGTCAGTCGAGGTCGAATACGACAGTGTTCTGTTCTTTGGCTGCTATTCCCCTCAACCCCCGAAAGTTTGGGGAAACATCACCTACCCTTTCCCTTTAGATCTAGCCAACACAAGGGCCATTCTTCATCTTCATCGTTCTTCAATCCCCACAGTCGAATCGCCCTCTACAGAAAGATCAAAGTCTTCTGCTTCTTCTCTAAGCAACAAAAGGACAGTAAAGATGCCGGCAATAGAGATAGAGAAGCAGGACTCCGGCACGGAGTTTGAGGCGAAGTTCACGTTCTACTTGTTCCTATGCTGCATCATGGCAGCCTGCGGAGGACTCATGTTGGGTTATGATATTGGTATCTCTGGTAATCCAAGATTTTTTATTTTTTCATTATAGTTGCTTTTTTTCTTTTCCGTTGGGTTCTTTGTTTTCCGAAGAAGAAATGATATGTAGATCGATCTGAGATCTTTTGTGCTTGTTGGTGTTGCAGGTGGAGTGACGTCCATGGACGATTTCTTGATCAAGTTCTTCCCCAAGGTCTACGTGAGGAAGCACGAAGCGAAGGAGGACAACTACTGCAAATACGATAACCAGTACCTTCAGCTCTTCACCTCGTCTCTGTACATGGCTGCTCTCGTCTTCACTTTCTTCGCCTCGTATGCCTGCAAGAAGTATGGGAGGAGACCCACCATGAGAGCTGCTTCCCTCTTCTTCTTGGTCGGCGTCATCCTCAATGCGGCGGCCATGAATCTCTCCATGCTGATCATTGGGAGGATCCTTCTCGGCATTGGAGTCGGCTTCGCGGGTAATGTATGTTCTCTACCGCCTGCATCATCCTCTGCCCTTTCCTCTGTTTTTTTCTTTTTTGCTTTCTTTTTCATCTCCATGCATGTGCTTCCTTCTTGTGGACTAAGCTACATGATTTTGTCTGTTTCATAGTTTTCTTTCTAGTTAGCTACTAAGTATTATTAGAGATGTATTTTCTATGTTCTCTACTCTATTTTGCGATTTTGTTTGTTTTTCTTTCTTGAATTTATTACCATCCATGCATTTCCCTCACTCTTGGTGCAACAATTTGTTATTAGATTTGTCAGTCAGTTTAACTAATTTTTGTTTCTTTTTGGATGAAGTGATTCGCTTATTCACACATAATGTATGTGAATGATCCGTTCTAGTTGCCAAAAATATTTTCTCCAAGGACATTTTAGGTTTCATCTTTGGTAAAGTCCACCATGATATAACTAGGAAAATACCTTAAAAATTCTATTATTTGGTCAACTAGAAGAAACCTTACTATGTAGGAAACTAATCTGTCAAAAAAAAAAAACCCACAAGCTTGTAAATCAAATTGCAATTCATGAATTACATTAAAAAGTTAAGACCTAATTTCCAAATTAATTTCCACGGATACAACCTTATGAATACTTTAACTAAATTCATATTTTTCAATGAAAATTCAAGAATTGAAAAATTAAACAGTTTTGGAAATTAATTATTTTACATACTACTATTATTTATTTTTTCATTTTAACAAAATAATATTAGATGAAGAGCTAAGAGCACCCTTAACGCATGAATGTGAGGTGGTGAGTGCGCATAACAGCTAAAACATATTCCCGATCACAGAACTCCTATTTTCGATTACTGTCAATGTTTTTAAATTGTATGAAATAAGGAAAGGAAGAACATACAAAGCTTAGAAGCTTACAATGCCAATATTTTTAAGGGAAATCTTTTCTCTGGCTACCATATTGCATTGGCTTGTAATTTAAAAAAGGAAATATATTTTATAATTTTTTTTAAAGTATTCATATGTCTGTTGAAGGCTGTCACTTGTTTCAAGTTGGTTAACGTCTACAACGTCCTGATCTAATACTTTCTTCAATTATTGAAATGTTTAAAATACATGAAATATTTTAGTTATACTTCACCCAAAGGAGCAATTCAGCGTGGTGAGTCGTGCATTTTAGAGTTTAATTTGAAGGCAGGGGAGGAGGTGAGGCTCTGTAGGGCGCATTCTTTACGGAGCTCAATATAAAACTTTGAATTGACTTTAAAAAAACTAACTGGCTCTGCCCACTTGAAGGCCTTACACCTTAAGAAGTACATGAAACTTTGAGTTTCGCTTCTGTTGACCTGTAACATGCCAATAGTCTCATATTCTTAGATGGTAGAAAAATTTGTGTGTTTGGTTTCTGTTCTAATAATTCCTTCATCTTCTTTTGTTACTGTTCCTGTTCTTTTTTGTGTGTGTGTGACAATATATATATATATACATACTCCATAAGTACTGTTCCTATTCTTTCAGGATTGGTTTAGGTCTCTATGATTATATTTTTTATTTCTGGTTTTCAGGATTAAGACCATGATGATTTTTGGAAAAACTTTAAAGTTCAACAGTTTTACATCACTATGATTACTAAATTCCTGCAGATCCACGTTGTTAATTCATTAGACCTTTGAATCTTATACCAATCTGAAACAAAAGCTAAGTTTTGTTGCTGCGGTTCTATCTCATTTAATCGCGTAAGCTGACCTCAAAGATTCACAGTTGGAAACCAAGTAGTTGGTTACTTTTGTTAGCAATATCCCCGGTAGAATTATAAGGTCTTTAAATGCATGAAGTAAGTCTGATTCATATCAACTAACCAGTTTGATCAAGGCTTCTCTTTTCGTTTGTGAAAAAACAGGCGGTGCCGCTATTCCTGTCAGAGATTGCACCGGCAAGGATTAGAGGAGGGCTCTACATCCTGTTCCAGCTGCTGATCACCGTCGGCATCCTCGTGGCCAACCTGGTAAACTACTGGACATCCGGCATCCATCCTTCAGGTTGGCGCATCTCCCTGGGCTTGGCCGGCGTCCCGGCCATCCTCCTCTGTGTGGGTTCACTCTTGATCGCCGAGACGCCGACGAGCCTGATTCAGAGGGGCCACTTTGAGGAAGGGAAGGCGACGCTCAGGGAGGTCAGGGGCACCCCCAATGTGGAGGCCGAGAACAATGAAATCTGCCGTGCCTGTGAAGCTGCCAACCTCGTGAAGCACCCCTTCAGGCAGCTAGCCAACAGGCGCAACAGGCCTCCCCTTGTCATTGCTATTGTCCTCCAGATCTTTCAGCAGTTCACCGGCAACAATGCCATTATGTTTTATGCCCCCGTCCTCTTCCAAACCATCGGCTTCAAGAATGATGCTTCCTTGCTCTCTTCTGTTATCACTGGGCTCGTCAATGTCCTCTGCACTTTGGTCGCTATCCTCTACGTCGACAAGGTTGGCAGGAGGGTTCTCCTGCTTGAATCTGCTGTTCAGATGCTCATCTCTCAGGTACCAACTGATATTAATTAATCAACCGCATATACCTAACTAATGTCATTATTTATATCATGAGAACACGACCATTGTTTGATTTCAATATCCCAACCATTGAAATGGAAATTAAGCAGGATGTCTCCGTACTTATGCCTGGGGCATAACATAGTTGGATGGGTTGAGTGGCCCATTATTTACTTGTCTTTAATTAGTTTGATTTTTGTGGGTGTTGTTCCTCAAGATAGCAATATGCACTATATTTGAGTTGAAAGATATAATGTAGGACCATTCAAGTCTCGAATTAGCTCTAGACCCTAAGAATAGAGGAAAAGACAGAGGACCTCGAGACCTCTCGAGTGGGCGGTGTACATGCATATGCATAGCTTGAATAATTTTCATGTCACTTAATGTTTAATATTTGACCCCTTGTTACTCAACTAATGTAATTATTTTGTTGGCCTACAAATTTGGTGGCATTAATTTTTAGGTTGGAATTGGGTCCATCCTCTGGATAAATCTCAAGTCTGCCAACACCCTGCACCACACCGTAGCAATTGCTGTGGTGATCTTGGTGTGCACCTTTGTCTCATCCTTTGCTTGGTCATGGGGTCCATTGGGTGGGCTGATCCCGAGCGAGACCTTCCCTCTGGAGACCAGAGCCTTAGGATACTCCTTTGCAGTGAGCTCCAACATGCTCTTCACCTTCGTCATCGCACAAGCCTTTCTCTCCATGCTATGCCACATGCGTGCTGGCATCTTCTACTTCTTCTCAGGGTGGATTGTCGTCATGGGCCTCTTCGTGCTGTTCTTCTTACCGGAGACGAAGGGCATCCCGATTGATGAGATGGAAAGAATATGGAGACAGCACTGGTACTGGAAGAGGTACATGGACGAGGAAGATACCGATCCTAAGGTGCACAAGGAACATGCTACCACTGTTTGATGCGAAAGTTGTACATAACATGGTGGATGAGAAAACTCTTTTATTTTATTTTTTTTTCAAAGTTGCTCCATTAGTTCATGAAACAATTATTCTTGCTTTCTTGCTCTTCATTGTTCATCATTTTTTTAACACCTTCAATGGTTGTGTATATAGCGTACATGTGGTTATTAAATATTGAAGGATGTTTTGTATACTATACGAGTATATGGGAAACTTGTGTATATGACCCTTAATTTTGCATGCCATATAGCGGATGTGTTGAATGGGCAGGATCAATTCCAGCTACAAAAGAATTTCTCAGTGTCTCAAAAAAAAATTTTTCTAGTGGGTGTCAAAGAAATGGAACTGAGCTTGAGAGAAAGGGTTGACTCTGCTTTCTGTTGATCTGTGTTGGCTCTATGTATTCATCATAAGTCTGGGGATTTCTGCAACTAAGTGGTATTTTAAATGGATCGTACTTATTAACTAGTAGCTGTTATGAATGGATATTTTTCATATTTTTAAATCAATTTAAAATATTGTAAACTAATTTTTAAATTCAAAAATAAAAACAAGGAATGATATGAACCAATGAATAAGGAAACACATCTACGGGCATGCGATTTAAGTGAGCAAACACCACATGATTTCTGTTCTTGTGGACTGAATAGTTATTCAATTTTTTCACTCTTCTTTTGTTTGTCTTGTGTATACGATTTGAGGTGACACAAGATTTTGACTCTTAGACTCCAGGATGTTGGATCCATGGATTTTTATAGATTTTTATGTCCTTTGTTTTGAAAATGAGAAGGCACAAACAATCAAATATGATATGTTTGCCAAAATAGTAAGAATCAATCATGCTAGACATTGAGAAGTTTGTAGAACTATATCGATGTCCATCACACAATTGAAAGAGTACTCGGTGGATCTTTTAGAGTATGCAAGGGTGTGATACAAAATCCTCTAAAATGGGATGGAGGAGATCACACAAAAGAAATTTTCCTAACCTTATGCCTTGGGGACCACAACCCTATTTATATACTTATGAGAGTTTAAATTATGGTTTTGCCTACTATATACCGGATATGGATCTTTTTTTGCTTTTTACAATATGATCCATAGTAAATAAGGTGATACAGACCCAGACTTATTAAGTCACCTTAAATTGGGTCTATTTACAAAGATAGCCTATAATGTATGACAATCGAGGCGTTATAAGCCCATCATATAGATTTCTTACAATTTTTCACTTGGACCATATATGTCATCATAGAATCGTGCGTTACAACTTAATTCTTATGACCTCAAAACTGTTATCGTTTATATCATCTCATGCAATCTTGTCTATTAACCATGCCAATATGGGATCAAAGAAATTACAATCACTATCATTGTAACCAGATATATCAACATAATTAAATGGCATAGATCAAGTATGGTTGTGTAACATAAAAATTACATGCAATGTGATCTTAATATGTTTATTTTCAACTAGTCCAACCTTTTACTTTAGTGTGATCACAACCAAACAAACTCATAGTGAACTGGAAAGAAGTGTATTTTATAACAAAAGACACACATGTCTGTAACAAAAGTGTCTAGTTACAAACTCCCACTCAAACTAACAAGTTCTGAAATTGTAAAACACCTATATGAGAAGTATGTTCATGAAAGACTTTGGATAAAACATCTTGATCTACAATCATAGAGTTTGTACCAATGTGTTCAATGGACACTTAGCCACTTTGAATTCATTCTTTAACAACAAGGTACTTAATGTCAATGTACTTTGACTTTGAAGAACTCTTGTTGTTGTTGAAATATAAGACTGTATAATTATTGTTACAGTATAACTTCGGTGGTTTTATGATTTCATCTAAAATACACATCCCCGTGACAAAATTTTGCAACCATATTCCATGATTGGATGTCTTATAACAAGCAACATACTCTATTGTCATAGTGAAAAGAAGCAATGAGTATATGTTTGGCTTTCCTTCATGAAACTGCTCCTCTAGTCAACATATAGATATGGCATGATGTGGATCTCCAATTATCTTGGCATCGAGCAAAATCAGAATCAGAATATCCTGTGATTTCTAAATACTTTGATTTCTTATATGTAAGTATGTAATCATTAACACATAACCCATTTGGCTGTTTTTCAATGGTTTACTCTTAGGTTACTCTAACATCTCACGATGAATGCAATATCTAGGTCTATATACACTTGAATATATGTAGACTCCCAAACGCTGAGTTATAGAGAATCATTTGCATTTCTTTTATTTTAAACAGGTTTTTAGGGCATTGGTTGACCTGAATTTGTCTCCCATAGCAACAGGAGTATCGCCTGGCTTGTAATCCTTCATGCTGAATTTTTCTAGAACTTTATCAATATAATTCTTTCATAATAATCCAAAATTACATTGAAGTGATCTCGATATACTTGAATTCATAATACAAAAGAAGTGACATCAAGATCTTTCATTTCAAAATTTCTTTAATAGAAACTTCTTGTTATCATGCAACAAACCTATATCATTGCTAGCAAGAAGTATATTATCGACATACAATACCGAGAATATAAATTTAACTCTACAAAATTTATGGTATAGGCATTCATCAAACAAATTTACCTCAAAACAAAATGAGATTACAACTTCATGAATTTATGATACAATTGATGCGACGTTGCTTAAGACCATATATAGATTTCTTTAATTTGCAAACCATGTCTTTTGTATCTCTTACTGCAAAGTTTGAGTTGCACCATATATATCATTTCATTAATGTTTTCGCTAAGAAATACAGTCTTCACATTCATTTCATTTCATAAAGTTTGAAATCAAATGATCTAGTGCTGCCATTATGACTCTAAAGGAGTCATTTGAAGAAACTGAAAAGAAGCACTCATTGTGAAGCACTCCTTGTAATATATGTCTTTCTTTTGAGTGAAACCTTTACCGACAAGACAAGCTTTATGTCTTTGAATGTTACTATTCAAGCATACTTTGGTCTCAAATATCTATTTACAACTAATGGGACAAGATCCCAAACATCATTGTCTTTCATAGACTTCATCTTTTTTTGCATAATATCGATCCACTTTTGAGAGTTAGAACAAGTGATGGCCTCATAGATGTTAACAAGATCATCTTCAATTTCATCAATACTCGTATGTTCTTGGAGATAAATAATGTAATCATTTGAAATTACGCTTATCTCTTTTCAATAGATTTTCTTAGTGGCACTTATTTCTATGTTTCTTGAGGTTGTTGAGTTTGATCTTCAAGAGAGACTTGTAATTCATTAGCAGGGAGATCCTTAGTGACATTTTGTTCTTGATTTTTTATTTGATTCATGTCATACAACTAAACATGGTCTTCGTTAATAAAAACCGCAACAATAAGATCACACTCTTCCTCAAATACAATGTCTCTAGATTTATCACATCCAACAAACTCTACATCATTAAAGAAACAAGCATTTCTTATTAAAAAAAAGGACTTAGGAATAGAATCATAAAACTTATAACTCTAAGATATTTGAGAATATCCAACAAAGTAGCAGCTGACTGTTCTAATGACCAATTTTTTTTCATTAGGCTCATGTGTTTTAACCTCAGTTGGACTTCCCCAAATATGAAATTGTTTCATACTAAGCTTCTTGCATGTCTACATTTCACAAGGAGTGCATTAATTGGTACTGTATTCTATTAATATATATATATATATATATATATATATATATATATATATATATATATATATATATATATATATATATATATATCTTCAGTGCTTCGCTACAAAGGATCTAAGGTAATGTGGAATGACTAATAATACTTTTATTATGTCTTTAAGAGTTCTATTTTGTCGCTCAGCAACACCATTCATGCTAGGATACTCGGCATTATGTATTGAAAAACAATTCCACATTCCTCTAGAGATTTAACAAATTGTCTTGAACATTATTCATTGATCAATCATGTATGTCACAATATCTGCCACTATGGTTAGATATGACAATTTTAATTCTTTTGTCAAGTTGGTTTTCAACTTTAGTCTTAAAAAATTTTGAACATGTCTATGACTTTTTATGAATTAAATACAAGTACCCATAGCGAGAATAATCATCTAAAGAATGTTAGAAAATACTATTGGACATTTCAAGAAGCTGTAGAGAATTGACTAGAAATATCAGTATGAATAAGTTCTAGGAGATCTGAACATCTCTATGCACTAGTTTCCTAAATGTTTGTGTGATTTCCTTTGATACATTCGGTTCACACATTAAAATGTGTAATATCAAGGTAATCAAGAATTTCATCTACCACAAACCTTTTAATTCTCTGTCCAAAAATATGACTTAAGCGCTTGTACCATAATGGAGTAAAATTTTCTTTAGTTAACTTAAGCTTTGTACCAGGAATGCTCAAATGCAAGGTTTTACCGAATGAGAAAATAGTTTTAAGTAAATACAAGTTGTCGGAAAAAGACAATTAACCTGAATTGGTAAGACTTAAATTTTAAAACAAATTAAACTTACTGTTTCTAAATAACCAAGAGTAACCAAATTTATCTGATATAAAAATAAAAATTAAGTTTCAGCTAAATGACAAAACAACATAAATTTCTTTCTAGTCTAAATAAAAACCAGTTTTAATAACAACCTAAAAGTTTCCATTGCCTCAACTTCAACGGTCTAACCATTGTCCATATAAATGAATCTTTCAGCATCATTTGACATTCAACAACTTAGACAATCTTATATAGATATACTTATGTGAGTAGTAGCACTCAAATCGACCCACCAAATATGGTTGAGTACAAAAGTTAAACTAACTTTAAAATAAATAATAGCAAGGACAATAGCTTTCTTTATGTGACCAACAAATTTAAAGAACAACTTAATTTTTTATCCTTATGTCTTTTTTGCTTCTGCTATGATGGATCAACTGCCGCTTCCTTGGCATTTTTTCTCGTTCGAGTTTTATCTCTTGACATAGTTGTCATGTCAGTACTTTCAGCCCTCTCTTATTTTACTATTTCTTCTTCTTGCAGTGAAATGAGCTCATTTAGAGTCTATTTCTCTTAAAATAGTTAAATTGTGCCGGAAGAAATATAGGCACTAAATACAAGTCCTCAGACAACTCCAATCTAAGTGCTTTTCAGTTTTCAAACTAGATGAGAAATTTTCATTATCTACTGCCTAATGTTATTTTTTCCCTTATATTCTTTTGAGAAAAGGTTTGCCAAAAGTATACATGTCTTTTCATTTTCATTCTTGTCAAAACTATTCTCTATTCCATTCAAGAAATTGTTTGGCATTTATATCTTTAGATATGGCCTCCCCAAAAGTTTATGGAATTGTGTGCTTTATGATCATGAAACTCATTCGATTGGAATGATGCCACTTCTCAAAGTTCCTTTTATTTGAAGTGAAACTTTCATTCATAAGAGTTTGTGGCATTTCAACGCAATATCCAGATTTCTGTACTTGAGAACTATCATTGTGTTTTTCTTTTTTAGTTTTTGAAGCTGAGTCATTCAAAACAAGTATAGAATTGATTTGCATAGATATTGAAGCAAAATTAACATTAATTATATAAAGACTAATAGCCAAATATTGAACAATCATGCAAAAACATTAAATTAACAAATTCAAACGATGATGTAACTCATTGCAGAATACATTGTACAATATTGACATCATATCTTTGGACAACAACATCAACTTGTAAGTGGTATCTAATACACAGTCATAAATATTGACAATCAATCTGTAAGGCAACAAAGCTTATCTTTGGACCAACTTGTTATCTACATAGAAGTCTCATAGACAGCCACATATTTATCACCTACACATGTTTGAACCTTTGCCAAACAGTAGCCTTCCTTTGGACTGGTCACTGTCTGAATGACGAACAAACACAGACATTTTAATATTCCAAATGAACCAACTTCAACAAGAGATGCTACTTTGGTAGCATGTTGTTTTAGTCGATTCATGTTCAGAATGTCAAACACAATCACAATTTGAATTTGAATCTTAATATAGCAAGTCTTGCATGCATGAACTGTTGGATATCCAAAACAAATGGATCTATATCATAGGCTTGGATCTAAAGACAAAGAGATCTAATGGCAAAAGGATCCAAATCATGAATTAGGATCTAGATCCAAGCAGATCCAGCCCTTCTCCGTCGACTACATTTCCTTGCAGATCGCCTTCACCCCTTCTTCCTCGAGGCAGCAGCAGCCGATCATCCCCTTCATAAAGACAGCGTAGAAGTTGCTGTTTAATATGTGTTTCCTCTTATCGAACAAACCCCCTTATAATTCTATAACTGCTCTATACCTAGCTTAATTTTACTCCTTCCTTGCCCCTAGTGTTATCTTAAGTGACCACCAGATTTAGACCTCAAGCCTCGAGCCATGGGATCTGAACCTCAAACTCGTGGCGGCCCGGGCCGCCTTGCAGCTTGGTTATATATATATATATATATATATATATATATATATATATATATATATATATATATATATATATATATATATATATATATATATATATATATGTGTGTGTGTGCAGATCAATGATCAATTTATTAATGTTCAACTGATTGTGCCCGATTGATCTGGAATTCTCTATTGTTAGTGAATCAGGAAGGTGGGTCTATAATGCTACTCCAAGGCACATACCATGGAATTATGTGGCTGAGAGATACATGGAACGCTGCGAAGAGAGGCACCATGGCCGGAGAGGGAAGGACGCCGAGAAAGCTTCTCTAACCGCTCAAAACTGGACGGTACGTGCTTTAGAAGTTGCAACAAACTATTACAGTTTCATAAGTGTTTAGAAGAGAAGATTCATAAAACACTTTCTATGAATCTGCTCTAATCTTTGGAGTGGATTCATGAAACAATGACAAATTGTTCCCGTCCTGAATCTTGACCTCTTGCGGTAACTGCTACTCCTACAACAAGGTCTGGTTGGATGGGTTGGCTCGGTCCACGGCTCACCTATTCCAAGTCAAGAGCTAGATGTCTATATGAGCACGAATCAGTTAATTTGTAACTCATTCTATTCGAATCGGGCTGATTTTTACATCAAAGAAAAATCAGAAGGTCAATGCAATGGAGGGTGGGCTGTGGCGCTTCGGTCAAAACGAAAGGCAGCTTGGCCTAATTTTGGCATTGACCGATAGCCACAGCACACATGTGGGTCACCCCTTTGGCCAAGACGCATGTTGGACCCATTGGGTGCGGTAGGCTTTGACCGATATAGTTTCAGTTGGTGCTCAATAGTGAGTTGGGCACTCGCTCACTGTCGTTGAAGATGCCTAACTAATTGAATGAGATGTATAAAACAAAAGAATAAAGGAAAAATGCTGTTTGAAAGATGAGTTTCTATTCACAAAACATTTCATTAGATCTTCAGAAACTTATTTTTTTCTTATAGAAACTATGTTAAAAATAAGCTTCATCTTAGAAAAAAAAGTCTGACCTGCATTAAAGATATGTTATTAATACATACCAGCTTAAGCTTGGAATAGCATGATGAAAGAATAGAAATACCATCAATCTAGATAATTTTTTACTTCATTAGTTGGTGTAAATTTCTTAACGACATCAGATACTATTGGCACATGACTAATTATATCTGAATATATAACTTCGATTTCTATTAATATTGAAAATGACTATAACATATTTTATTTAACCTTAGAAAGGTCTTTGATGGAAAAGTTAGTCGTGTTTATAAAGTTAGGCCTATTTTTCATGTTATTTTGTAAAGGGTAAAATGGTAAAATGTTGCTTAATTGACAATTACATTTTCAAAGGTAATTTTTCTATTATTGCCAATCGATGAGGCGCGTCTGCTAAAATTACCTTTATCAGTTATTTTTTATTTTTTATTTTAAACTTTATAGTGATCTCCATATTAGACATTTTCCACGTTTATGCTTCTCCTTCCAAGCATTCCAAATTTATCCTCCCCTTTTTCTTTGCATACGACAAATTAATCTACCCTTTTGTGGTTATCAACGGTCGAATTAAGCCACACATTTTGTGGTGTTAAAAGATCGGACGTTCTTTCCCTTGACTTGGAAGATTATTTTTTACCATCCGATCTAAGTTCATAAAAATAAAAAAAAAAAAACGGATAAGAAAAAAAATTATAATATGGGTAGAAGATCTGATCAGATTCAGATTTAAAAAACGTTATATGACTGGATTCAGATTGAAATTAAGTTTTAAAATAATCCAATCAGATTTGGATCTGAATTCAAATAAATATCTCATTACAAATGTCCAGATGTCTCGAAGGTCTGTTCTTGACATATCATAATGTGGTTTGGTTTGATCCGATCATGCATTTAAGAGCCAGACATGATTTTCGATGTAGAGATAAAAAAATATTCAAACTCGTATTGTGTACTTAAAATTTGGATTTGAATATAGTATAAAAATTTTCTTCATTTATATTTGAATTCCTGGCCCAACGTGAACACCAGATAAATTAGGTTCAGGGGCAGAGCCAAGATAGGGCCTGCTTGGGCCTTGGCCCCACCTCAATTTAAAAAAAAAATTATACAAATTTTAAAAAATTTCACTTGTTTTAGATAAAAATTTTGAAAAATGATATTTCAGGCCCAACTCCTTGTCGGCAGCCCAATCGCTTAGTTATGGGGCTAGGCCCGACCATCAAATTTATGTCTGTTAAGTACCTGCCTAACATTTTATAGTTTAATGTCTCGGACATTCTTTTGCAATATGCCAAGAATATCTAAGGGAGTCATCGGCTATGTGCCAAGAGTTTTTAAGTGAGCCAACTTTCAGCATCATGTTGAGCAATATATAATATATTATTTTTTATGTGGCCGGCTAAAGTGTCAACTAATCAGCCCAAGCCCCGCCCATCACAGACCAGTACCCAACTACTTATCAAGTACTCGGCCTGTTGCCCTCCCTTACTAAAAACTAGTCATTTAAGAATACAATGTTTACAAAATTTTTTAGCATCACAGAATTTAATTTTGTGCGTCCAACCGTAAACATTGGCTGGTTGATATATATATATATATATATATATATATATATATATATATATATATATATATATATATATATATATATATATATATATATATATATATACCCATGGCTGGAACCGTCTAATCTATCCACATCGAATGGTTCTAATATATACCCATGGCTGGAACCGTCTAATCTATCCACATCGAATGGTTCTAATCTACCAGTGCTGAAGCATCAAAAGTCTCTCTCCCAGCGCCCTCTCTCGATGAATTCGTTCAATCGTTTAGCCCGTCCCTAAAAAAAATTCTTCGTTCTGCCTTTATTGGGTGGCATGTTATAGCCACACACTCTCTGAGGCCAAATGGACGTTTTTTGTCTCCCCTTCTTCTCCACTCTCTTTCTCTTCTGAGACCTGCATTCTACAACACTGGTTCCAAATCACATTTACTCAGTAGAGTTGATTTATATGTAAATTTAAACTTAGTAAATAATAATATTTTTTAGTGGAGATTCCAATATGAAGGTAAATTGAATCTTAGAATTCCAAAAAATTGAAGATCAGTTTTAAAAGTTTTTTGTTTTACTAAACGTTTTAAAACATGATTGATTATGTTTAAGTGGAATAAATGAGAAATAAGCCTCTGATTAGGGATGTCAATGGATTTGATTCATATATGGCCAATGTTCTTATTTATATCTCCGCCCTTCTTCATACGTTCTTATTTATTAAGTGGGCGCTTTGCGTTAAATTATTCATTGTCGACTATCTATGTCACACGGATACGTGGGATTGGCCCACGTATCCGTATCCGATACGCGGATACGGCACGGATACATGGATACGGCACAGATACGTTTGGATCGGTTTGGATCGGGTCAAGATCAAATACGAACCGAACCAAAAAAAACTAAAGCATTTTTTATCATTTTTTTTGTCATCTCTCCCTACAAAAGCATTTTTTATTGAAAGAACACATAAACAAAAAAACAAAAACTAAAGTGAACTCAATCATGATGCAAACAAGAGCTAAGTTACACGGATACGTGTGATAAACAATGTTTTATTTTTTTTTTTTAATTTATAAATTTTAAAGAATATTATATTTGTCGTATCCACGTATCAGTAAATTCTAAAACTTGCCGTATCCGTACCCGTATCCCCGTATCCGCACCCGTATCGTACACGTGTGACATAGACTATCGAAAGTTCAATTTTTAATTACCATGTCAAAGCAGTTGAGGTGCACGCTAGTGGCTTTGGCGATCTTCGTAGTCGCTATCATTTCATAAGGGATAATTAAATTCTTCTGGGAGTTGAATGTCTCACTCAGAAGACATGAACAATTCAAATCCAGAGCGTTCTCTCTCTCTCTCTCTCTCTCTCTCTCTCTCTCTCTCTCTCTCTCTGAGATGGGCAGTGCCAGGAGAAGAGAAGGGCTGGTGGATCTCTGTCCATGGCTGCTCTTATGGGCCTCTGTGATCGGCATATTCTGGTTCATCTCCAAGCAGCAGCCCTTTGACATGGCCGATTTGTTCTCTTCCTTTCAGCAACTGCATCTCTTCCATCCGTCACAAGCTTTATAAAGGCATTTTAGCATTTGTAAAGCAAAGTATCTTCTGGTTCACTTTTTTAACTTTTTTGCCCTTACTAACTGGTGTGGGAGGCGTTTCCT
>JAANDH010000072.1:239094-280354 GCA_011799765.1 Nymphaea thermarum
GAGTTGAAACCCTTTCTCCATTCTATACTCTCTCCATTCTATACTCAAATGTTTTGCATGAAGTTATCATGGTTCTTCATCTTTAGTCTGTCTTTTTAGTACCAAATTAGGTCGAGTCACAGTACCTTTGCTTTCCCCTCTTCCCATCTGCAGTACTAGAACACTTTTCTCATTAGAGAACTTTTGATTTCTTCCTGCTTTTCGTTTTTGGCATAATCAGAACGCCGAATCCAGACAGTTAAAGATAATGGAACTCCTAGCTAGTGGTGGAATCAGAAAATTTTATAGAGGGATACTCGTTAGCAGTTTTCCATATCCGAAAGGAAGACAAATATGTGAAGATAATAATATACACTGTTTGAGTTTTGAGACCTTGAGGATGCATAGAATCTTGAGCAACCGCTCTCTTGTCCATTCGAAAGCCTCCATCTGATCTCTCCTTTTAAGGAGAGACATCGTATTATTCTTCTTTCGTGTTCTGATAGTAACCATTCACTAGTTACACGCTTACACATATTCTCTGAATTGCTTTCAGCCTTGGTTGTTCCATCCAACATTATAAGAGTGTGTCATGAATCCGCATCAAAGAGGGAGGAGATTCATGAAATC
Source organism: Nymphaea thermarum (assembly GCA_011799765.1). Taxonomy (NCBI): domain Eukaryota; kingdom Viridiplantae; phylum Streptophyta; class Magnoliopsida; order Nymphaeales; family Nymphaeaceae; genus Nymphaea; species Nymphaea thermarum. The sequence goes on from JAANDH010000072.1 coordinate 239,704, forward strand.
ATAAAACTAATTCTCCATGAATCTGGCCAAACTTAGATTTCATGAATCATTGATCTTTGAGACAAATTCATAAAATGCTAATAGTGTTTCTACTGCCAAATGACTCATAAGCATCACTCCTAGCAATTAAAAGCCAAAGTAAAGTTATACTTAAAAGGGGATCAAAGGAGCAAGTATTGTCAAGCACCAACAAGTCCTAGCTGATAAAAGATGAAAATTTTCTCCGAACAGGTGGCCAACACAGTTCGGACTGCCGAAGTGCAAGATGGAAATTGATATATATATATATATATATATATATATAGAATTTTTATAATTGTATATTAAAAGAAAAGCAACAACCTAAAATTCTATGAGTTGTGACATCTTATTTTTGTAATTATGCATCCAAGTAAAATGCTCTAGGCAATGAGGACTGGTCCCTTGTAGCCCATGTTCTGCCATTTTAGGAGAGTGATATTTTTATCTTCTTCCAGAAAGTGATTTTGTTTGTTTTCAATTTTATCCTTGTCAAGGGCATTTTGGCCATTTTTAGTCCCAATACATATAAGGGCCTCAGATATAACTAGTTCTATCAAACGATGTCTTTACGAGTTCTAGAAGAATATCAGACTTATGAAAAGATGAAACTGTAATAATGGGGATCTGCAATATTCCTAGTTATAATTAGTTAAACAAATGCAGCCATGTCTTTCATTTCAAAAAATATTTCCGCTCAAACTAGACGAAGATTGACTTTATAAAATATGTGAGTGCACAGATTAGATACGCACTTTTCCATGTATTTCCCCACACTGATTTCTCTTATATATATATATATAGGCCCGAAGCCCGGACCTGGTTTTCCCAGCCCCAGTGTGGGCCCGACCGGGCCGGGTACCCGGCCCGTGGCCCAGGCCTAATACATATATGTATATATATATATATAATAATGATTCAGACTTTTTAGAATTACTGAGTCTAATTCATCATGGTGGATGGTTAAGAGAAAAATAATGACAAAAATGTGATAAATATTTTCATTAGCAAATAGTATTTTATATATATTTCTTCTTGTTTTTCTCTTAACCATCTATCTACTCAGATAAACAACTTTAGTTAAATGATCGGGTGACTCTAGATAGATAGAGTCATCATTCAATAAACTAATATTAGATGATGAAAATGTCTGTTTCTTCTTACTTTTCTCTTGATTGTCCATCATGTGGATCGAACGGCGCAGATTAAATGGCTGGTTGACTCTAAAAAAAGTCACCATTCAACTTTCTAATATATATATATATATATATATATATATATATATATATATATATATTCATATTAGGAAGTCATTTTTCTATAAATGAGGAGGCCAGATCTTTCTTCTATGCATATTTTGGGGAGGGAGGGGGATGCTTTTTTGAAGATTCCATATACATTTTCTCTTTTGTTTTTTTTTTTTTAATGAAAGGTTGGAGGCCTATCCCCTAACATGAGTTTAAGCCGAGGGAGTGTGCATATCTCATTTTTCCATGCATGGAACAATTATGGGCAAAATTAAGAACACCCATCTCTCCCATGTGGTTGTAGCCATGGTGGAAGTACATAGAAGCTGCCATAGGCTTTTGCCCACACAACCCACATAAACTTTTTTACATTTACATTGGTACCTTGTAGTCATTTCATTATTTACATATTGATTTCCCCTTAAAAGTTTTCGATGCATTAATAGCGCCCCTCGGCACGGCTCGCAGCCAGCCTATTTTCTTAGTACAATATGAAAATGAAATGGTTAGCGCTACTTTAAAAGGTACATTTGAATGTTACTTGGCCTCATAATGGTCCACACTATGTGAGTATCCCATGGATCTTTTCCGCAAATTGTACAAATTCATAGAATACTACAAATAGAATTTTCTCAATTTTGGGGATAGATTCATGAGACAACGACCTCATATTGGCTTAAGTTATTGGGGCAGGGCTTTTAGTTGGCTGTAAATGTTGGGGGCATTCTTGTTCTTCTCCTCGCAAGCTTAATTACAGATTAGACCTACCCTACCTAATTAAGAACAAAAAATTTGATGGGCTTGTGGTAAATTACAATCATTCATTGGGGAGATGATCAACCAGTTGTTCCCTTCCTGTTTTGCTTTTGGCTCAAGAAGTAATGTTAAACATGTCAAGAAGTAATTTTAATGGAGTCCTTCCAATGAATCCAAAGGAAAACCTACGCTTGAGGTATCTGTTGGCCTCTAGCTTGGCCCGTTTGCTTAGCCTTTCATGCGTGCGGAGAGGCCATAGAGAGTGGCCATGGTGCGCTGTAGCCTCCCTAACGCGTGAAAAGCCCTGGTGGATGCTAGAAGGCTGCCCTTGCTCTGCTCCCAGACGACGTAGACACGGGCAGCCGTCGGCCATCTTGGCCGCTCGAAGGTAGGCACGTAACAATATCTTTTGTATCGGAAACAGTGACGGAGCCACATATAGGCAGGTGGAGGCAGTTGCCTACACCAGCCTCATGAAATTAAACTCTTTTTTTTTTTTTTATGTTAGTAACTTGAAAACTTTGTTCATTTGTATGTAGTGGTGCCCCTTAAGGTTTGACATTTTTTTATTTAGTGCCCTTCAGCTCAAAATTTCTAGCTCTGCTACTGATCAGAAGTAGCAATGAAGGTGGGGCCTGACCACCAAGCCTTATAAAGATAATGACATGAGCTAGGACAGTGTTGAGATTTGATCCAAGGTCTTCAACATAGCACACTAAAAATTTCATTTGCTTGCCTAAATAGTGACACTTACAAGATTCGAATCATGTCCACCACCATGAAAGCCATGGCCTACTGCTTAAGGCAGAGAAAGTGCGTAGCAGGGACTATCCCAGTCCTTATCTTTCCAAATTTAAAATTTTACTGCTAAACATTGTAAAAATTTTAATTTGGTCCAATAAAGATTTTGAAAAATATACAATGTTTGTCAGGCAACTTGTGCGACAAGATGTTCTACTGCAATGGTACAATGCCCTAACCACCTAAATCCACGTGCAAGTGACGCTTGGCGTTAGGTGGTTAAGGCATTACGTCGTCACAAATAGAATGCTTTAATTGATGTATTACACCATCGCAAGTAGAATGCCATAACAAATTATTCTCTTTGCACAATTGTGCAGACCGAGATGGATGAAAGGACAATCCTTGAGAAGACTGAGGAGTATGTAAGGAGAATCAATGAGGAAACTCAGAAGACAATGGAAAACATTGCCCTAAATGTCGACGGTAACTCCACGCCATGCGTATTCAGTGTAAGCCCTCTTATTGTTCTCTTGTAACATTAATTGATGGGGAATTTTCATACAGGTTCGCCAGTTTGGATATAATCTAGAAACGACGACCACTTTCTCTGAATTGACAAATTCGTACCTTCTTTTAAAACTGCGGCAAAAGTACCTTCTATATATGCATCTCGTAATAACATAAGGAATGTTGCTTTTTATGACAAGGCGATTTTAATAAGATGGAGGCACAGTTGCTCGTGAGTTGGAGCAAAATGTTTCATTGAAGTTGTTTGGCAACAGTAACTGTCATAGGAATCAAACTATAGTTTCAAAATTTTAACAGAGCTGAAATAGAAATTTTCAAAATTTTTATATCTATTAGACTAAAAATTTTTAGATTTACATATTAATTTTTAAAGTTTTTAAAATTTGAGGGGGGCCATGCCCCCCGCCCCCCTTCCCTCCGCTCCTGTACATGCGGTGCATATAATGGGAGTTCATGTGTCTACTCTTGTCTACTTTCTTGGACCATATTGGTCTCAAAGCAAGCTCTAAACCCTGGCGGTTAAGAGGACAATGGCTCCGGCCTCTCTTCCAACTGGTGGGCTACATAAACTCCCTGCTCACCTAAAAAAAAGATATTAGTTAGTTACTATTCGCGCAACAAATGGCAACAGCTCCTTAATACCATATGTGGTAATATAATACTTTGTAGTTGTAACAGGGTGAATCGTTATGCTCGAGTGCCAAATGACCAAAATGCCCTTACTTGCACAAAAAAAAAAGTTGTCCTATATAAATACAAAACTGAGAAAAAAAAAAGTGATTTTTTCATAAAGACATAAGTGCCCTTGGGAGGGGGGGGGGGGGGGGGGGGGGGGGGGGGGGGGGGGGGGGGGGCAAGTGGTGCCTTGTGAGCCCTCGAGCACCAACTGCTCTATACTTGACTCATGTATTTTTGTATGTGTGAATCGCAAAGGTGGAGACCGAGAAGATGGAGGAAAGGAGCTTCGTGGTCAAAGTGGGCTGGAGAGGGAAGCAGATGGCTGGGAAGGTCCAAGCCATGCTGGAGTCATGTGGGTTCGACATCACCCATACCAACATTGCCAAGGGGAGGTCGCCTCATATGTGCACCACTGCCTTTGTTAAAGTAAGCTCATTTTTTAAAATCTCGCTATCCACATATTGCTTTTAATTATCTCAATCTGTTCCATTTTTTTAATATTTTGTTTGTGACATGAACTTAACTGGATATTTATCTATTATTCGGGTGAACAGAACTGGACGTTCTCCTCTTCTCTGTTCAGGGATGTACAACAAGCCGAGCCAACTTAGGCTCAACCCAAATTCACCTGTGTAAGCTCGACTCGTTTAATAAATGAGTCGAGCTCGAGCTTGAGTTAAAACTCAAGTTACAAAGGAATCGAGTTTGAGTTACACAAGCTCGACTTATTTAAACTCGGCTCCACTCTTATATTTTATGTTTGTTAATCTTAATGGACATGTCGTAATCTTTTATGAATTTAAATATTTTTTTCATGTTTTTCATTTTCATTTGCATAGAAAATTATATGAACCAATTGGCACGAGCTTAATATAGTGGAGCTCAAGCTCATACTCAATTTACTAAGTCGAGCTCGAACTTAGTTTACCAAGTCGAGCTCGAGCTTGGCTTGAGCTCAAGCGGAGCAATATGTGACTCGAGCCAAGCTTGGCTCAGCCAAATACAGAGGTGGACTCAATGTTATTGGCGAAAAAAAAATCATGTTATGCTCATTTATGTGATTGCGTCGTTTTTATCACATTTGCTGGTTACATTACATGACATGACATGAATGCAGATGTGAACTAATGACATACATGGCGAGTATTTTACCTTTTTCAATAAATGTGCTTAATACTTTACAAAGTAAATTTCTTTAGAAAATCTAGCCGCTTAATTCATGCCATTTTTTCATATTTTTTAAACTGAATAGTAAAACCATATGACTGTTATGTTATTATGTACTTTCAATTCCCAAAATGCCCCTATTGGATAAATGGAAGATCCCTCTCCTATAAGGGCAAAAGTGGTATGGGTAAAAAACTATTCATGCAAAATGATGAAAATACCCCTCAAATTATATCATGGGAACACAATTTATGTATTATATATGGGCACAATACAAAAAATCTAACCTTAGTGAATCTCATAGTTGGCAAACATGTGACTCGGACTTAGATCGGCAGATGACCAGGCCACCAGGTCAGCGAGTTGACTCGTTGACTTGGTCAAGCGTTGAAATAACTTGAATCGGACGAGTCTGGGCCAAGTTAGAGGCAAGGCGGGCCAAGTCATGCTGAGTTAGGAGTGAGTCAGCCAGTCAGGGGAAAATAGAGTTAACGTTGACTCGTAGCCAGGTTTTCTAGCGATCCGAGCTGACTCGGGCGATTTCTGAGCCAACTGGTCAGCCAACTATGACATCCACGTAAAAGTTAAATGCCTCTCGTGTGCTTGCGTTGTCCCTTACATACCAGAAGCAATATACTGTTCTAAACAACATTCAGTCATCAATGATGGTAACTAATTAATATACACTTTTTTCCTACTCCAATTATGATTTTTTATAACACAATTTTTGGTTACTACTCCAGTTATAATTTCTGTTGTGTTCTTCAATCTCTATCACAATAGCACATGTCAACTTACAAAATTTGTAGTGAAAATTTTCTATAATACTCCTGAATGCCCACAAATTTTCACCTCAACTTACCACGAAGTTCAAACTAACACAGTTGATGTACATCTGCCATCCTTCACTAACATTTGCATCGCCTACGTGTCCTACCTTTCTTCGGAACATATCATTCCACGGAATGCTGTAAAAGGTGTTTCATGAATCTGCTCTAATTTTTATGACAAATACATGAAACAGTGCAGTAACATACTGTTGTTATTACCAAAGAGATTCTTAGTGTTGCAATTTTTATCATCTACTCAGGTTCCAATGCATTGAGGGGTGTACAAGACATAAAAGAAAAAAACAAAAAAATGTTTTTTTTTTTTTTTTTGCTTCTCTGGAGAGAAGCTCTTTTTTGTTTATAACACTGGGACTTCCAAGGGGTCCCCAATATTAACAACAAACAATAACTACAAAAATAGTTCGAATCTTCTTCTTTGTGGTAATACTGATGATGCAGCTTGGAATGCAAATGTTTGGAATTTTCACATTTTTTGATCAACTTTTATTTACTGTATGCAATGTGAGTATGATATATATATATATATATATATATATATATATATATATATATATATATATATATCATCAAAAACCAATGTAACTAGTTATGTTATAACTAGTTGTAGCATATCTTTACATCACAAATGACCACAATATCTTAACAGTTGTGTGTATTTTTAGGTTGAGCAGATTGGGATGACAGAAGATCAAGTCTATGATGTTGTATATGGGGCAGCTGAAAGGTTTGGCTTGTTACCGTGACAGTGAGCACGCAAGAGAAGATGAAGAATATCATGCAATCTAGTTTACATTACTAGTTGCGAGTATGGAAGTTGATGTGACTTGTTGCAAAAGGAATAATTCTACAACTGGAAACTCTAGCTTCTGAATGAGCCCTTCTATTTTACCATAATCAAAATAATGCTGGCCCGGTACCAAGTGAAAATGTGCGTGTGTATGCATGCACATGCATAAAGTTTAAAAAATTTTACTTCTCTTATATAAACATTTTAAAAAATAATATTTCAGCCCCTGCCAAAAATTAAAAACTTTAATTTGGCTTCTCTCATGAAAAATTTCTAACTCCGCTATGTGTGTGAGAGAGAGAGACACATGAATTGGTTGTTACTAGTAATTGTTAGGATGCGGATTTAAAGCACTTGGTCGTAAAACATTAGTTATATATCCATATAAGCTTTTGGGCTTATAAGAATACATCAATTATGAAAGTAAGATTTTAAAGGTCCCAAAATTAAATTTTTACCGTTGCCAACCACGTATGTGTTAAACATGATCAAGAATTGATAGATGAACTATTTATTGTGATTTTAACCAAAATAATATGTTCTCTAACCCACAAAAATGTTGGGTTTCGGCCATTGATTGTTAAATCTCAAAAAAAAAAAACCGAAAAAGCTTGCACTTGTGGATAAAAGGAAATGATTTTTTTAATTTAAGAATAACAAATAATCTTATAAATGGCATGCAAGCGTGCAAAGATCTACAAAGAGAACCTCAAAGCTAGCCTCATTAAACCTTAGAGAACATAGGAATGTTAATCTATTCAATTTGAATCATATATTCAAGCAAACCCATTCGTTTTGAGAAATTTGAATATGAAAAAAAAATTAATATCTGAGCAAGAAATTGGATAGAATTTAGATTCAGATTCAGATATACATAAATGTCCGATCTAATTCGAATATAGATTCGGATCGAATTTTAGTTTTAAACAACATCCTATATCTAATGCTTTGAAAATCAGCCAATTTGGTTTAAGATTTGGATTCGAATTTGGATATGAATGTAAAATTTGGACTCAGATCAGATTTGAATTGTGAAATAAGATTTCGAATTTGGATTTATATATAATCTTTCTTTGTTTGTATTAGAATTTTAATCTAAATGTGTAAATATCCGAAAAATAGATATGGTAAAAGTGACGTTTGAATTTTAAGAGCGATCCCTCACGCACGGTTGAAAATTTTCTGTTTGGTGAACCTTTTTTATCCGCGGATAAAAGCCGGACCTATCGAGGTCGGACTTTTGCCCGTAGATCCGACTTTTTTCCCCGGGTAATTTTCTGGCCGCTAGGTGAAGCCTCTTCTTTCACTGGACTCGTCTCCTTCTTCCTCCTCAGCGGCAGCAAGTGTTTCTCCGCAACAGTGACGCAGTCACGCAGGGCTCTTTCTCCATGGTATTTCCAACCTCTGACTATTTTTCCGCGGCTCCATCTCTTTCTTTGGTTTCCTCACTTCCTCACCCTCTGCCCATCCCCTCTTTTGTCTCCATGCGTTTCAGGTGGTCTCCACAGGGATGTACCCCCCTTCATTGTTGCCCGCCAGCAAGCATCCCAACATGATGTAATTGTATGCTGTCTCTCCCTGCCTCGCATCCCCTTTATGTCCGTTTGTTTTTCTGTTTTCCTTTTATTTCCCCCGTCTTTTTCTCTTCTTTTGGCTGCATTTTTTGATCCGATGATGCAACAGTCTTCTAATAGCTGCTTTTTTGTTGGTGGATTTTTCTTTTTGTCTATTTTCCTCCACTTAGTTGGCCCTTCAGGTGTGGGGAGAGAGAGAATGAGAGAAAGATATTAATTGGTTTTGCTCAGTGAACTTCCAATTTTCATGTGATCAGGTGAAAAGTCTTCTTCAAAGAAACAATGCTGAGGTTTCGGCCATTCAGGAGGACAATCACTTCTGTACCTGCTCTTTGGCGCCACTCTCCATTTTCAGGTTCATGCCCTTATCACAAATTCTTTTCTCTTTCTGGAGTCTCTAGAGCCCTTCTTTCTTTTCATGGTCCTTTTTTGTTTCCTTCCATCTTTTTCTCTTCCTTGCATGGAACAGGTACCAAAAAAGAATGATGCTCAAATATTTCCCCCCAATAGTTCTTCATCTTTTGTTTATTTTTGTAATGATCAGTTGTTTTTATTCATTTCTCTAACAAGTTTTTTTCTGTTGGAGAGCCCAATATTTGCTTCAAAGCAAAGTAATAGCTTTTCAGTAACGCCTTCTCCGTTTCTAACTTATGCAGAATAATTGATCCTAAATGTGCACGTTTGTCTATGTAGTTCCTTGTTTCAGTCTTTAGATACTGCACCCAATTACCCAAAAAATTGATCAAGTTGCATAATCATCTTTCTTGTAGTAAAGCACATTGGCAGCTCATCTTGCTTTTCTGTATAGAGGTGTCATGGTCTTAGACTACAAAGAGATTTTATTCTTCAAAGTTTTCATTAACTTACTTTGATGAAGACTCTCACATGTGGAAATTTAATAGATAATGACATTGTTCAAATGTTCCGGATACCAAGCCTCAAAATTGGGCCCCCCAAAAAGCCAATGGGTCAAAAACCTGCAAATGGTGAAATTTCTGCTCACTCATTAGATGAACGGTTCATCCGGATTCTCAAAATATTCAAATGGGGTCCTGATTCAGAAAGAGCGTTGAAGCTTTTGATGCTAAAGGTGGACCATAGGCTCATTCGTGAGGTGATGAAAACTGATGTAGAGATTGGTGTGAAGATTCAATTTTTCAAGTGGGCTAGTAAAAGCAAAAATTTCGAGCATGATGCAATGACCTACATGGCTCTCATCCATAGTTTAGAAGCAGCAGGATTGGTTGGAGAATTATGGAAGTTCACACAAGAGATGGTGAGGAGTGGTTGTATGATTACTTCATCAGATGTATCAAAGATAATTAGGATCCTTGGGAAGGCAAAGATGCTGGAGAAGGCATGTGCAATATTCTATCAGATAAAATCTAGAGGATTCAAACCAAGCATTTCCACTTACAATACATTGATTCTAGTGCTGATGCAAGAGTATCATTATGAGAAGGTCCATGAGCTCTACAATGAAATGTGCAATGAGGATAACTGCCTTCCTGATACTCTAACCTATAGCATGCTTATTGGTACTTTCAGCAAACTGGGTCGGGAAGATTCTGCTGTTCGACTATTTGAAGAAATGAAAGAGTACGAGTTGCAACCGAACGCAAAGATATATACCACCCTGATTGGTTTATTTTTCAAATCAAATAAAGTGGACAAAGCATTGGATCTATTTCAAGAAATGAAGGCCAAACATTGTACTCCAAGTGTTTATACATATACTGAGTTAATTAAGGGGTTGGGCAGAGCAGGAAAAGTTGACGATGCTTATCAACTCTTTCTCACTATGCAAGATGTGGGATGCAAGCCAGATATTGTATTCATGAATAATCTAATCAATATTCTAGGTGAGGCAGGTCGATATGGTGATGTTCATAGTGTATTTTGTCAAATGGAAGCCTTAGGATGCATGCCCAATGTGGTCTCCTATAATAGTGTCATAAAGGCTGTTTTTAGGTCAAAATCTCCTGTATTTCAAGCCAATTGCTGGTTTGAGAAAATGAAAGAGAAGGGCATCACCCCAAGTGCCTTTACCTATTCAATTCTTATTGATGGGTTTTCCAAAGCCAATCGACTAGAAAAAGCATTACTATTACTCGAGGAAATGGATGAGAAGGGTTTCCTGCCTTGCCCTGCTGCTTATTGTAGTGTAATCGATGCTCTTGGAAAAGCAAAGCGTTATGATGTTGCAAAAGAACTGTTTCAGGAGTTAAAAGAGAACTGTGGGACTTCCAGCTCAAGGGTTTATGCAGTAATGATCAAACACCTTGGAAAATCTGGGGACATTGACGGTGCCATGAGCCTTTTTGAAGAAATGGGAAGACTTGGATGTGTTCCAGATGTCTTCTCCTACAATGCTCTTATGGCTGGGATGGTGAGGGTGGGTATGATTGATGAAGCCTGCTCTTTGCTTCGAGAGATGCAAGAGAAAGGATGTAATCCAGATCTTAACTCTTACAATATTGTACTCAATGGATTGGCGAGAACAGGTGGGCCAGGTCAGGCAGTGGACATGCTGTCAAGAATGAAAGATTCTAGTATTAAACCAGATGCTGTTTCATATAATACCGTTCTTGGGTCTCTTAGTCGGGCTGGCATGTTTGAGGAAGCTGCTAGGTTAATGAAGGAGATGAAATCAAAAGGATTTGAGTATGATCTCATTACCTATTCTTCAATACTTGAGGCTGTAGGAAAGATTGATGAAGACTAATGTCTTATTCAACTTGACAAATGGTACTTCTCTCAGTTGATCTCCACAGCTTTGTTTTTTGCAGTTATGACCAATTACAGAAATTCATATTCAAGTGCTTTATCATATTAGTCCATATAACTGTATCTACTAATGCTATTTTTTCCTATTGTGTGGCACTAATAGATTGTGGTAGGTGCTGTTGGAGTTGGTGAGGTTCTGTCTTCCTCACACAATTGAATGTTGGGCCTATTCCGCGGAGTGTGCCAGGCCTAAACCAAAAGGTATATCTTTCAGCTTATCTCCAAAATGATGCTTGTGATTGGCATTCTAAGCTGACAATGCTTTAGCAGGAATGCACATGTCAATAATTCAGGAGTGCATGAAGGAAGTTTTGACCACGTGGTACTTCTTGAGGGATATTGTTGGTGGTTGTTCGCTGGATATGCTTGACAGGAATTATCAGCGGTAGCATTTGTGAGCAGGTTCTTTAGAGTCAACTGATTATATAATTAATGGTAAGTGTGGATGCAATATCGGTCTTTAAGTTCAAAGATGTGTCTTTTGTTTATCCTAGATCAGCTTGTTCCAAGGACATAAGATTTGGATAATTTGATTGTCAAGTGGGGCTCCTTTCTTGATAAGTAATTTTTTGTTGGCACAAGTTCTTTCAAGGTGGGGAGATGATTCCTGATGTTTGCATTGTGTCCATATAAAACCAATCTTGCTGGGGAAGTTTATTTCTGTTTATACTCTAACTAAGGCATTGAAGAATGAAGTCTATTTCATATGCATCATGCTACGGAGATGGACCTACATGGCTACATCTGCCTGCATGGACATGTGCACACCTAGAAGGCTAAAACCAGCATGCAGTCCCGGCATTCGCTGAGTGTAGCTTGGGTGAAAGGCATATTTCCTCCTCTTATCTTAAGCTTTTGGCGTTTCGGCCTGCATTTTAGGTAGAGTATCAATGCAGAGGAAGGCCATGCATAAGATGTATCCCCTGGAGCTATATGTTGTTTGAGAAGTATAAGCTCTAAAGCTTTTCCTAGCATGAGCATCTGGTCTCATTTAATCTTGTTGATTTGCTTCAGCAGTACGATTTGACTTCTTGATAGATCTGTTGGCTTCATCATTTTGATTGTTCTGCAGTTCCCGTAAGAGATGGAAAAGGTGATGGCAAAGGGGAAAAAATTCATTTGGTCGGATTGTGCAGGCCAATTTGTAGATAATGATCATGATGATAATGTGAAAGCAGCACTGCTGATGAGACGTCTTCCAAGAATGATTCCCGTCTTGCTGACAAGGCATGCCATTACTGTAGTCCAAAGATCGATATAATTTGTAAGATTCAGCTTCTGAATAATTCCAGGCTTGTTGCCATTGTTATTTGGGGAAATTGTTTTCAAGTTGCAACATACAAGCATAAAGCTGTACTAACTATTTGTTCAAGTCAGTTTAGCCTTTTTGTGCAGCTATGATCGTTCTCATGTTTGATATTGTTTCATCTATATCAATCTGGATCAGGTTTCTTTTCAGAATGCCCAATGATTATTTAAAACTCTCGTATAAATATTTTCTTCTCATGTCCTCATGTTTTTTGCCTGACTTGTTAGGAAATATCCGCTGTTGACCTATTTGAAAATTGTTACTTGCCTGTACCTTGTTCTTCAACTTTGTTTCTACTTTTATGGATTTACTTTAGAGGTCAAAATTTCCTAGTCTGAAGGAAAAAACAAGAAACTGGAAGCAAATGCATGGTAGGATTTTATGAGGATTTAAAATAATCATGATCTAGATTGTTTTAAGTTTATCAAAAATTAACAGATCATAAATTTCAATTCATGCATCTGATTTTGATTTTTTTTTTTTTCTTATAAACTTTTAGATTTGAGCCTAAAGGGTTCATTAACAGAGCTGGATTTCAAAACATTGGCGGAATTTGTGGATGCCAATAGATCGGATTTGAATTGGATGTGTTTTTTATTGTATTCAATTTATGGGATGTTCACATATTCGAATTTGTATGTTAATGAAGAAAAGTTTATATTATAAATTCACAACTAAATTCAATTAGGAATCAACTTTTAAGTTTATATCAGAATCTGAATTTGCATTATGGTAAGTCTAAAATAGATTTTCAACATGGACATTGGACATAGAAAAATGTAACTAGCCATATTGAGTTTTATTATTTGATTGAGAATTTAACAAGTATCTGACCTTTTAGTTAGTTAAATTATTTTTAGTATTCAAAGTTATGAACAGATTTTTACAATGTTGGCCAAAGTAATTAGTTACCTCATATTCATTGGCAAAACAATTACGTTACAATTGGGCTTTTTTTTTTTCAAAATTTACATTGCTTATAAGTGCACAGTCCCAAACGGTCAAACCAAATTCAATTTATAAGTACTGAATTCTCAATAGCGAAGGTTAAAAGACAAAAATACCCCTAAACTGGAAAATTGTGGTAACGCAAAAAATGAACCCCCCTCATAGGAATAGAGTTGAAAGAGTAAAAGTTATTTTTCCTTTTTTATAATAAGGCAGTTCATGAGAGGTATAAATTGTTTCAGGTAATATAAATTGTATAAATTGCAACAATCCACCATTAAACAATTTTTTGAAATATTTTAAAAACAGTTGAAAGTCATTTGTGTAAGAAAAGGATCTAACCGAGTCAAGACTTGCGACATGTTGGCCTAGCAAAACCATGCCCAAACATAACTGGGTGCGGTCAAACTTCGCCGTCAGTCAGTGATGCTTCACCCTTTAATTGAGCCCAATGGGCCCAAAAAAATTGTGTTGTGGGGTCAACTTGAGCCGCCTATGGACTCTTAGTCAATAGTTTGTGAACTTTTCAAGGAGATTAGCATGTCAATGGGACCTTGACCTAAGCGACCTTTCTCGTCCTCTCATCACTTAAGTCCCATGTGCTTGGACTTGCAAGAAATTTGATTAAGTCAACGCTGAAGAGGGGTTTAACATAGCTGGTCGGACCATGACCAATGGAAAACCGGTTCTTGATTTGATTCACCTTACATAAGCTCAAGTAGTAGCGGAGCTACAATTTGGCTGGTGTCGGCCAAGCCTTTCAAAATCTTATGGCAACGAAGCTAGGCCCGGGTCCAATTACATACAGTGCCCACACCATGCCTGGGTTGATGACTCAAAGTGCCCCTATGGTCACTATAATAGCCTCATGTTTGAGATCCATAGAATTTAAGGATCATGGATTTATGATTGATCTAAGATCTTTGGTTTGATAAACTATGGATTTTATCATGCCACATCAAATCCCTCCTAGGGCGGAGCCAGAAATTTTTGATGAAATGGGCTGAATTAAAGTTTCTAAATTTTGACATGAACGAAAATATCATTTTTCAAAATTTTTATATGGGACAAGTAAAATTTACATGTAAATTTTATGAATCTGCATCAATCTTTAGAATATATTCACGGAATACTAACTTTGTGCTAGTATTGTTAAAAGCCATATAAATGTCCTCCTCATTCATTTGGCTGTCAGTGTAGCCATCTCAAGTTGTTAGGTGGAGCCTAAGATCCTCTAATATTTTTTCAATTAAATTTTTTAAGTATATTAAAAAAAAAGATAACTGCACTTAAGGATGTCGATGGATCTAATTCAAATCGAATATATCACAAACTGCTTCATATAAGTTATATATATATATATTTGATTAATAAATCAAAACGGATTTGATTTTAAGAAATTACACCATATCGAAATCCAACTGCAGATTTAACTAAATATCAGATTGGATAATGAGCATACATATGGCTAGTTAAATTAATTTCTTACAGTTCAATATCATATATTTGAAAGTTGATTCTTAAAATATCATAATATGGGGATCATATTCTAATTTAGATATAAACCTAAAAGTAGATTTCAGATTTGGATTCGGTTGTGAAATTAAAAGTTATGCCCAAATATAGTACAGACTTTTCTCATTTAGATTTGAATTCAAATTTGAATCTGACCCGCTGACGTCTCTATGGACTCTAGATATTTTTTTTTTTAGTGCCGCCCTAAGTCACAGACGTACGGTGGTACGGCCCGGTACGTTTGGATTTGGATCCGGGTCGGATTCAAATCCAAACCACATTATAACTTAAAAATTAAAAAAATTACTTATGGTTTACTTTTTTTTTTTTTTTTACTTTAACATAAGAAATCTCATTAACATGATGAAAACATTGATAATTTATTCACTATGAGCATCTTTTTATTGACATTTTTGTTACAACTTGTGGTTTAATTATATATAATAATTTATTTTTTGAAATTAATTATATATAATAGTCGCCGTACCCGTACCATGATTTTGAAAAATGCCGTACCCGTACCCGTACCATGATTTTGAAAAATGCCATACCCGTACCCGTACCAACCATTGTGACATAGGTGCCGCCTACCATGAATTTGAAACTTATGATATGGTCTGGTTAGCTGGGTGGAGTTACTTAAAATCCCCTTCTTTTTTTAATGGAACCTTGAAATGTATACTACATTTGTTAATATATAAATAAATAAAATGATTAAACAAATGAAAGAAGTTTAAAATTTCTAAAAAACAGTACCAACATTCGTCGGAAGTTCTCACTTGTTCCCGTTTGTTCTTGGCCAAGCAAGATCCTACCAGACCACACCTTAGATATTGTCAAAATGTTGGACCTACCATTCTTACCAATGTCAATGTCTATTGGTCTATTTAATAAAAAAAATACCAATTTTTTTATTTTAAAGTTTATTTATTTAAAAAAGACTTATGCAGATTGGTTCTCTCACCATTATATACTGATCTGACCAAGCAAAACATATTATATAAAAGCCTTTATTTTGCAAAAATCACATGCATGACCCAACTGCAGATTCCGGCCCTGCATGTGATTTGAGTAAAATAAAGCAGTGCCATTGACATCGGTGTGTAGGACGAAGTCGGAAAATTTTATATTGCTTAAGAAAATAATATTTAGTGACACAAATTTAGATTATTCAAAAAAAATTAATTTTAAAGGGCGCCAACATATAATTTTTTTCTATATAAACATGGTATAAAAGCACTAGTATGTAATAAATGTGAAGACGTTATCCCTCTAGCTCCAGGACTACTTTAGAACCTAAGTGGAGAGTAGTACCCGTTTGCCGTCTAAAAGAGTAGTGCCCATAGTAATCAAACTGATGAAGCTCGAGCTCGGCTCGACTAATGAAGCCTTGAGCTCGAAAATGGCTCGACGGAAGCAGCTCGAGCTCGACTCGGCAGTTACCTGTTGACCTCGAGCTCGAGTCGATTAAGGCTCGACAAACTCGTTTGAATAGAATTGATATTCGTCGTTACGTGTTGAGCTCGAGCTCGACTCGATTAAGGCTTGACAAACTCGTAAACTCGTTTGAATATATCGACTTGATTAAGGCTCGACAAGCTCGATTAAGGCTCGAGCTCGAGTCAGCAGTTATTGCGTTGAGCTTGAATTCAACTTAGTTATTTGAACGAGTCGACTTATAAACTCAAGTTCAATTCGTTAAACAAATAACTTGGCTCGAACTCATTCACGAGCCGAGCTTTAACGAGTCGAACTCGAATAGCTGGACTGGTTGACGTTGTTCACCCCTACCCTTGGCTACATGACTATTCCTCTAATAATATTAAGCAATTAAAAATTTTCTAGTGGTTGAGCATAAAGGGGAGGCCTATTAAACAAAGAAAGCCAAATTTTCCTTTTTGGAGGAATCATGTGCCCTTGTTGTGAAGAATATTAGGTTTATTAAGAAGATATTCTGGCTCAATGTCCTTTCTTGGCTTGGATAAAGAAAGACAATGATAAGGACAGGTTGTTGATAGCAATTAATGTGAGTTTTGGACACATCCCAACATCTTCTCATGCAGCCCACCTAAGTTCAGGGCTGTTAAGAGGTAGAGATGTCAACGGATCCAAGTTGAATCCGATCTATTGTTTATCATATCCAACATATCAGATACTCATGCAGCTTCGAATATGAACAAAGAAAAGTTCACACCATATTCAAATCTAATTTATAAGTCACAATCCAAATTCACATCAAAATCTGAATCTGATCGGATTACTTTTCTTGAATCCAAATCTAAGATTTTCAAATCAGATATTAAATTCTTTTCCATAAATACACGTGTGTGTGCATGTATATATATATATACAAATCCGGTTCAGTTTTGAAATAATGATAACCAAAGAATCAGTTTAGTTAAATATAAATTTAAGTTTGGGTTTGGCTTTGGTCTCGATCCAATCCGCTTAGTTGGGTTTGCACCAGTCTAATGCATAAGCTTTTTCCACAATGAGGTCCTCTATGGCTTGTGGGCTGAGGCTTCTTCTCCTTCTCAATTACAAAAAGAGAAAAGTTTCGCTCTAAGGAGCATAAGATAGTTGGTTGACTTGTCATTTGTAAGTACTACTTTTTTGAATTGCAAACAGCCACATGCGCAACATTCGAGTTAAAAAGTATATTATAGGGTCCACATGTATCTCAATATAGCTTTGGACCTTAGAAGCGGGGACGTAAGCCTGGGCATCGGGCCGGCCCGATTAAAATAAAAAAAATATTTTTTAATATAAAATAATATATAGATATAATTAATCATAATAAAATATTATATATATTAATAAAATAATATTAAAAAATTTGGAGCACAGTTCCAATATCTTTTTTTTTTTTTGCCCGGGCTCGAGACGGGCCGGAGTACCGGACGGCAGCCCGATGAGAGGGGAAGGAGGGGAGCTTGGGGCCTCACTGGGGCAGTCATGCTCCCCTAAAAAAGAGATCAATTTCCTCATTAAACAAGAAAGCATATGAAATTGTTGTCGTGTATAATTATTTTCTGTTTCCTACTTGTGCCCAATTGTTCTCGTAAATAGCTCCTTTGCACTTTGGGCTTTATTGTGGCTTTTTTGTAGTCATTCGAAGTCTCTTGATTATTTTGATGACAATCTTAATAGTCAGTGTTCGTGATCTGAACCAAATGCGTGAGGCTGCCAATTTGGCCAAAAGTATTTAAAAACCCGTTTTAAAAATTAAAAAAATAGAAAATTGTATATAAATAAATAAAATTAAAAAAATCAATACATGATATATACGTGGAACTTTTGATCAGCAACAGCAACAGAATCTAATCGGTTTGCCATTTATTCGATTCGAATAGGCCGATTCAGGGCGATTCTAATGACACTAATCTTTTTTGGTGAGTACAAATTTTTAGAAGCCTGTTCAAGGGTGTAGATAAGTGAGGGCTCTGTGAGGGGTATGCCCCAGAGAGCCTATTATTCTTTGAAATCTTAAATTAGTGGTTGAAATGAGTTCAGTTATATAAAACAATTTCACGAGACCTAGGTCACCGACGTATGGCCAATTGAAAATTTGTTAACTATATATTTAATACCTCAAGAGAAAAATTTCTGGCTCTTCCCATGAGCCTGTTCATCTTCTTCATTATTGATTTATGTACATATTTTTACATTTGAGATACAAACCCCTAATTGTTATTCTCTCTCCTTTTCTTTTGAAACTAAAGCTATATTATGGTAATAAGGACCTTAAATGGAAAACCCTAGATTTCTTATATAATAAATAACTAATGTGGGTGTTGAATTTCATGTGAATTTGAATTCATTTAACCAGACTAACTGAATGCCAACTAAAGGGGCCATGAGGCAAGCCATCGGCATTCCCAGCAACTTATCTCATATCTTCCACCCTACCCTACCTACTTAGGTACTCTTACTATTTAAGGAAGACTAATATGCCATTTTACCTGAACCTTCCACCATTTCCCCTATCCCCTAGGTAAGGCTGGGCGTCGGGCCCGGTACCCAGTGCCCAGACTCAGGCCCGGAAAAAGGGTATCGGGTGGCCCGGAAAAAGGGTATCGGGCCAGCCCAATCAATTATCGGGCCGGCTCGGATGGGCTCAATTAAGCCTGGATAGGCTCGATTAAGCCGAGTGGGACCGATAATATTTTTAATATATATTTTATTAAGTTTATATATAATTATAATATTTTCTTATGATTAATTATATTTATATATTAATTTTATATTAAGTATATATAATTTTTAATTTAATCAGGTCGGGCTCGAGCTTGAGCCTAGCTCGGGCTTGAGTTTTAAGTGTCGGGCTGAGCCCGGGCCCAAGTTTCAACTGTCGGGTCGGGCTGGACCGAGTCGGCCCAATGCCCAGACTTACCTCTATGGTACCGATCTTCTTTTGGTGTCTCGAGGTGAGATTATTCATTGATTGTGACGAACTCATCGGGTCTGGGCATTTTATATGCAAGTCCATCTTGAACACACAAACGTATGGGATTACTCTGGCCCACCTATGGGTACATAGACGTGTCTCACATGTCACAAAAAACAAATCCAACACAAGGGACTCTTATTTCTAACTGGACCCAGTTACATTCTCACTCCAATTTCATCGAGAAAGATCTGGATATGCCAAGAATCAAGATCCATGTTTCAATTTGCAGATTAGTGTTCAGTTAAGACTTTACCAGAGTGGTGGTAGCGTTTTGGGCAGCAAAGTGGTCTAACTTTTCTAAGGACTTAGGTTCGAGCCTTAAAGTGGCCACTATCACGTCTTAGTGTGCTTTATTTCTAGATCTTAAAATGTTCGGAAGCATGTTATGTGAAAACCCATTGGTAAGTATAGGGAACGCCAATGACCTCTCTTAAGGGCGATGGAAGGAACCACTCACCATTAAAAAAAAACAAAAAACAAAAAAAATTTTGATTAAGGGGTTCTAGTTATATAATTTTCAATATGAAAATAAACAACTTTCATGGGGCTTATGTGGGCAATTGCCCACACCATACTGTCCATTTCTTGGAAAATCAAAGAGTTGTTGACCCTTTAAATTAAATAGATATACTATATACTTTAGGTACCATCTTAGTAGACTAAACTGTCAATAATTTGATCATCTTTCTCTCGTCTTTAATTTCTTCAATGTCAACCTTGGAGCCTATTAATTAAACCAAGCATAAATCCATTCACATGTAACAAAGGTCTACTCGGGTCCATGGTTTCATGACTTTTACCATCGCTGACCAGCAAGACTCGAGGGCAACCTGGCAGGTAAAAGGTGGGGCTGGTTGACCTCATGTGTTATTCAAAAACCTGGGCCAATTTAGTCAACGCCTACTTATTTCTATTGACTCTTGTCATGGAGACTTGGTGAGGTTTTTCTAGGTACATGGTGTGGCCATAGGCGGTGGGGTCGGAAACAGGTTGAATCTGGTTTGAAAATCGTATGTATTTAATTTTCTATAATTTAACCTTTTAAAAAGCCTTTTACACGCTCAAAGGGGCATATCTAATCAAGTTGGTGAACCAAGAATGATCAGTTGTCGGTTCAATTCTTATAGGCACTACTTCTCTAAAATACAAATAATATAGTGTGACACTCTGGAGATGCACTATAGGTCCATATAGGTTTCATATCAGCCATATACCCAGAAGGAGGGGGAGAAGGCTTTTGTCCTTCTTTGGTAGCTTATGTGCTTCTTGGGCAATTTCTCACTCGAAAAGACCGTTAATAACTTTTACTAACATCTAAAGGTACATGTCGGTGAAGATTATTTTTTACCACGACATTCAAGGAAAAACATTAGTAAAAAGTAGCCTTCACCTGTGCGTGCTGGTAGGATGTCGTTGAAGTTTAGGGTTGTTCGACGAGTCGAGCTAACTCGAACTCGCTCGATAAACTTGACTCTCGACTCTTTTATTAAATGAGTTGAGTTCAGGTTAAGAAATAAACTCGACAACCTAAACGAGTCGAGCTCGAGTTAAGTGAGCTCGGCTTGAATGAACTCGGTTAAGCTTAAGAAAAAAAATATATAAAATGTGTTTCATAAAATTATAAAAAAAAAAGCAGATTGTGAAAATTTGCAAAGACTTCATCCTCTACGCATCAGCATTAGGTTCAACGGTTGATAGGAAATTGTAGTCAATATAAAATCAATTAATTAATTAACTTTAAAAAGTTGAATCACAAGCCACGAGACTTCTGCTTATAATCCAAAACCACTTCAAAATATTTAAATAATAAAAGGTCATACTTTTTTGTCGCCCGTTTCAAATTTATGCAAGTGGTTTCAAATAATAAAAGAAAGTATGAGAACCAATGTGCGTCGTCCAATCATTTAGAGATCCAGATTGTACAAGTCTCACATTGTCACATATAAAATATTTTCTAAAGTGTCAAGTAACAGTTCTTATATATTAAAAAAATTATCAATTTGGCATTACTATACATCTCAAAGGTCCGGTTTATTATGATGATTCAAAGTAGTTCTCATGGTTTTCCATATTTTTATATATGTGTTTGTGTTCTCGACGATTTCGTTCTTGAATAAAACCAAATACAGAAGTGACCAAAACTATGTGCATGTGGATAATTTATTCTTTTGTGCACCTAACCATGTGATTTGTTAATTGATTTAATAGAAAAAAAAAAAGTAAATCAAGTCAGTCACTCTACAACAAAATAACTCTCTCTCTCTCTCTCTCTCTCTCTCTCTCTCTCTTACCATGTGATCTTATAATTGATTTAATAGAAAAAAAACATGTAAATGAAGTCAGTAGATAGAAAAACTAAACCTCCTAATTTTGCAATAGAAAAATATCGTAAACAAAATTTGAATATTATAACATGTTCATAAACAGTAATTCAATGTAAATCATGTTTTTATTCAAGTTAGTTTTGTAAAAAAAAAAAAAAGATTCTTCTATTATCAAAATATTGATGCTATATAAGCATTCATTTTTTTATTATTAAAAACATGATTAAAGTAAATTAAAATTCTTCTACTATCAAAATATTGATGCTATATAAGCATTCATTTTTTTATTATTAAAAACATGATTAAAGTAAATTAAAATTCAACTTGGTTCTACACTCCACCGATGAGAGCCCAAATAAATGAGACCCATGTAGGGGTGAACAATGAGTCGAGCTACTTGAGCTTGACTCATTAAAGCTCGGCTTTATGAACGAGTTTAAGCCGAACCATTCGCTTAACGAGTCAAGCTCGAGTTCATGAGTCTATTCGTTTAAATAATCGAGTTGAGTTCGAGTTCAACATGTAGCTGCCGAGTCGAGCTTGAGCCTTAATCGAGTTTGTCGAGCCTTAATCGAGTTGATATATTCAAACGAGTTTACTTGTTTGTCAAGCCTTAATCAAGTTGAGCTCATCGTCAACACATAACTATGAATATTCAAACGAGTTTGTCGAGCCTTAATCGAGTCGAGCTCGAGGTCAACACGTAACTGCCGAGTCAAGCTCGAGCTGCTTCCGTCGAGCTATTCTCGAGCTGAGTTCGAACTGACTGAACTCGGGCTCGACTCGGCTTGTGTTCACCCCTAAGCCCATGAGAGTTAAACTAACATTTACATGCAATCCGCATGACGGTTAGTCTGACTAACTACGCACGCTATGCCCCTCGAAGCGAATTAGCATGGCCTTAGGGAGCAACATGGAAGGTAGACAAGAATGACATTGATGTTCTCACTGAGACATTCTCCTTCACTCATTCAAATCAAAATCAAACAGGCCTAAAGGTGTGCATCTCATCACAAGCCCCAAGTAATAAAAAATGGAAAAAGTTTCAAAGGGAAGGAGGAGAAGAAAAGGTGGGGGTGGTTGGGGGCTATGAGTGGGGCATGATCTCAAAAAGTTGTTGATAATGCTTGAGTTGTGAAAGTGATGTGATTGGTGGTATATGTTATGGAGTGATGAAATGTTAAAACTGATCCAGTGATTAATTAACAAATCCATGACATAATCGCGGCTTAAACATCTTGGATTATCTTCTATGCACTCATAATATAAATTATCTTCAATACACTTGTAATCACCTTCATTTGTGTGGTTTGTATTATTCATCAGATTGGTCGGATTTCGTAAAATTAATGAAAATAAGTACCGGAATCGGCCGATTTGTGTGAAGGTCTCTTTTATGTAATCTAACCTTATAGATATGATCTTAAGAATGACTTGATAGAAAACATATATTATATTAATTTTTATTTTAAATATATGTTTTTAATATCAAAAAGTTAGCTTTATCATATCAAAATTTTGACAGTAGAAAAATCAATATATATATATATATATATTTATATTTATATAAAGTGAAATCCTCCTGTCATGCAAACCTCTGTCCAATCACAATATGATTAAATGCACCGCCCCGGCCCCCGATATTAAAATTAAACACACACATGATAAGTTCTGGAAGAGATAAGTGAAAAGGTAAAATGTCCATTGTCCCAAGAAATAGAAAATACGAAATAGTCAGGGAAAGAGATGTGACTCATCAGCAAAGGATAAGATCATATGTATTTAATTACAAGTAAACTTCATATGTGTCTCGTATTCGGATATGCACTGTATAAAAAAACAACTTTATTAACCATTGATAGAGATTCAGTTGTGGGTGAGTGGGGTTTCTCACTATCTAGTAAAAGGCCGAATGCCCCACCCAACCTTTCATCTCCTAGGTTACTACGGGTCCTGCTTTCATTGTCTCGGAACGCTGACCCTACCACACTTCAACTTGCATATCAGTGACCCCTTACTTGTCATACAAAGAATTAATACCTTATGGATTTGAAACAGTGGCAGCCGCCGCCCTATCTGTTCCTTGGGGATGTTGATAGAGATTCAGTTACATAATATTTGATTAAGAAACCATAGCTGAACATTCATACTATATATTTTCGAACCTTTGTTTCATTAAATGGTATACTCCTTCTATTTAAATGAATCTGTGCATTGAGAGATCAAAGAGAGGAAGCAAACTCTCTTACGTGCAATCTTGCAAGATATATATATATATATATAGCAGGAAACGTGCTTCTCATGCCAGAACATTTAAAAGATGAGAAGGGTCCCAAAGGCGTAGGTCGGTAGGTGTGCCCCCACCCATGTGATTCGAACCCTAACACACCCAACTCTCTGCCCAACATTAGGATTGGTCGGCAAAAATACTTCCATCCAATTTAGGTAGCCCCTTTTGGCTTACTACTCAAACTACTTGGTTGGTGCATGTGGGGTTTTCCAGTTTTTTTTATCCTATGTTTGATTGTTGAAATTATATTTCTTGATTTACAAACAACTTTTAAAGACATCTGTTGTTCCAAGAACACTATATTCTTATTTCAAGGAAGAAAAGATGATTGTAGATATATATCTAAGAATTAGTTAGTAGATATAATCACACCCATATTTCCTATCATAAAATGCATAATTTTGTAGCTTTTACTTGTAGATTTTATTTTGAACAACATCTTTGCTGGTCACATGAATTTGCCTGCTTGTTGTAAATGTTTAGGTGCACCAAGTTAAAAGCAAAAGGATATTTTGAATAGGGTCCGACTGATCCTATCAAAAAAATTGGGCCCGACAAAGTTTTGAACAATTCAACGGAGCCATTATCACATTTGGATGATTTTGATGTTATCATTATTATGAAATTGGGCTCACTTAATGGAATATTGTTTTCTTAGATACGAGGTCCAAACAAGATCATATTGGTCCCAAAAGGGTGTGGGTTTCATAAATTCTTTTTTTTTTACTCAAAAATAAAAATAAATAAGTTCAATATTTGGATCGAGTATGGGTAAACTTTAGAAAGGGTAACCAAAGGTGATCCGACCCGTTGGGTTTGGTCCGGATCTTGGGTCCGCCTAGATTTGGATCCAAATGGGTCGAACTTTATATAGGACCCGGTCCCGCACGAGCATGACGCGACAACCGAAGGAGATTCTATCTAAAGGAAACCGCCACGCGTGGGCTGTCTCTAGCCTACTCTCTCTCCTCCACGTCAGCATTGCATGGATCCACCGCTGTTCGCCGGCCCGCCTTCTCTTAGCTGGCCTCAACTGTGCAGCACGCCAGCTTGATGACGTCATCATTTCCTACTCTTTGAATGAAATTACGCGCTTGCCCTCAATGTCACCTGAAATTGACCTTGATGCCCTCGCCCTCCTCGCTCGCCCAAAGGACGATAACACCTTCTCGTGCTTCGGTGAAAACGGCCTCCGCGGACGTCTTCTTGTGAGGGTATTTTCGTCTAAAGGCTTCCGACCTGGCAGGAAAGCAAAACGTCATAAACGTCCCCGACTAATGTGAAGAAAGACAAACGCTTCCTTTTGGGCCACCAAACGGGTCACGGATGCCGACGACTAGACCCAGAGTCCAATTTAGTTTGAGTTTGGACCTATGGGATCTACCACGAAAACCTACAAAATAGAAAGAGAGAAAAAAGGAGGACCTGTTAAACGGATCTAAGTCTATAATACGGGCCCGAGATTTAGCGGATCAGAACGAGCGTCAATCGGGTCGCACCCGAACCCGTTAAGGCTGATGTCGTATGGACAGCGAAAACCTTCTGTCCTTTTAACTTCCGTTGCATATCTGAAATGACCAAATTACCCTCAAACTGAATGAATCCCATGCATAGGGAACTCACAAGGATTTGCACTGGCGTACAGAATGCTTGGAATTACCCGAAGGGTATTTTGGACTTTGCGGAAGAAAGCACCACCTCAACCTCCTTCTTCCCCCTCTGGGCTCTCCGTCACTCTCCTCCGTCTGTTCCTCTCCCCTTGCTCTCTCTCTCTCTCTCTCTCTCTCTCTCTCTCTCTCTCTCTCTCTTCCCCTGAACGCTCAATGGAACGATTGGAAAGTCGCAGATAGCTAGAGCAATCATGCCGGCATGGTGGACGAGGTCTTCCTCACCGAAGGAGGCGAAGAAGAAGAAGAAGGACGCTGATTCCTCCAGGGCCACTTCCAAGGCCGAATCCAAAAGCTCTAACCCTCCCGGCGGCGCGCCGGCGGCGGTTTCCCTCTTCGTCGGCATCAATTCACCCCGGCCTGGAGAGTTAAGCTCGCCGTCGGGGACCGGTTCGGGCTTTACATCAGAATCGGAACAGCCGGCCAGTCGTACGCACAGGCTCCCTCCCCCCTCGGCCCTCTCTCCGGTGGATCAGATCTCCTTGATCTCCTCGGTCTCGAGCGACAGCTCGTCGGGTTCGTGCTCGGATCCAGGGTATCTTTTTCCCAGGTACGTGGTAGATCGTGGTAATATGACCGTTTGCTTATAGTTTTTTGTTTGATTGTCAAGAATAAAGGGATTGGAAGCTTGGGGTGTTCCGTTGGATTTTGGAAACTCGGTGGTTTGGGTTTAGTTTTCTTCTGGTTTATGAGCAATATGAATGCTGAATTGTTCCACAGTTCGTTCTTGTGGACATTTTTGCGGACTTCAGACCAAAGCAGCGGAGTTGTGTCGTTCCTGCTTGGAGTTTTCTAGATCGATGTTGAAGTTTACCCAATTCCTTATAAGTTTTAAAATTCATGAAACCTTGGGTTAATTCTAGTTCCTTCAGGTTCTCTTCTTAGGGAGCTTATGAAAGGAACAACTAGTTTCCGTATTGTTCCTTTAGCATGTAGTTGAGAATTTTCTATTGTTTAATTGTTAATTCCCCACCTCGAATGTAATTACGGTAGTAACTTCTTGTTGTTTTCTTTGTCGTTTTCTCTTGAAAATATTACATGTCCAGTTTTGTGGTGAATGTTATCGTTTTTTTATTAGCTGAACAAAATTTGTGTCAACTTCGTTAGAATTGTTTTTTGTGGAATAATTTTTAGCGTTCTATGGTCGAAAATGTGGAATTATGGGATTTGTCGGGTTATTGGGTCGTCTAATGTTCTAATTTTCGTAGTTTGGGAAATTCGAGATGGCGTCTTTTGGTTGAGCCGATGAAACATGAGAAATATAAATTTGAAGGAGTTTTTGGCTTTCTAGAATGGATGGCATCAGATTTCTGTGATCTCTTTGGAAACCCATCGCCTTTTAACGTTCTAATTGCTTTATTCAAGAGGAAGGCGTTGTCTTTTTTACCAAGTCGAGATGTAATTTTCTCTTATTATGCTTTTCCTTCTCTTTTTTGAAAAAAAAGCCTTAGTTTAAATAATTTATGTTCTGCTATTTCTATATTGTTCGGACGCTTCCAGTATATGCGTCGGATCGGTATGTCTTCTTTTAGTTTCTGCAGATATCTTCCGGTCACGAGAAATATTGGTTTAACTTTTTGAATTGTTGGTTTCTCTAACTGCCGTATGTCTTGCGCGTACTTTGGTCATGCGTTTCTTAGTTTACCTAGATGATACGGTCTGTTACTATGGTCTTCTTTCTTCCTCTTGTTCTCTTTTTTTGTTTCTGTGTCCGTGTGTCGTTGGGTGTTCTGGAAGTGTGGAGTGGGGTAGGAGCTGCTGAAGGAACGATTTGAATTTCGGACATATCTCATGCTGTTACCTGCAGTTGATCCAGACCCTCTGTTTGGTAGTGCGTGAGAGTTGAAATGATGTTTGTTCATTCATCAGTTTTTGAAATTGTTAATTATTTCATCGTTGTTTGCTTATGTAAGATATATGAAATGGTCGTCGGTCCTTGACTTTCAAGCTGCCAAATGTGCACGCATTATATGTCTTAACAGTAAATTATTCTTTCCTATTTAATCTTTCATCGACACTTTTAAATAAATTTTTTACATATCATTAGCGCAGTTCATCATATGATGTGAAGGCACTGAACTCTATACGTGGCTAGCACATTTTTGCACCAGGTTTTTCATCAGATTTTAGTTATTTCTTGAATATTTCAGTTTGATACACTTGGTGAACTTCCCTGTTCTTTAAAATTCCTACTCTTACCAAACTTTGTTTCTTGTACAAAGATATGTAGATGGTGTGGACGTTCCAAGGCAAGCAAGAAATTCATTTTCTATATATGACCATCAAATCCAGCAACAGTTCACAGAGAGTAAGCAGCTTCTGTCAAGCAGCCCAGGATCAGAGTTTGTAAGGCCTCCTAATAATGGCTTTACACATTCCGTATATGGTTCACCACAGTTCAACAAGCTTGGCTTATCTTCTTCTCCAAAGGTGGAATCGGATTTATCTTTTGCAACTGCCCATTATAGTTCTTATTCTCCACCAAGAGTTTCTACAGATACCAAAATCAGTTTGGCCCATAGACGAAACAGTGCGAACCATTCACTGGCACCTAGTCCAAGAGCCAGGAGTCCTGGCCCAGGCTTGCGGATGAATGGTGCTTGTACTCCTCCTTTGCCTTCACGTTCAGAATCTCCACGATCAAGACAAGATGACAGCAGATTTCAGTGTCATCCATTGCCGCTTCCTCCAAGTTTTCCTTGCTCTCCCACTTCTCCCCCACCAACTTGTTCCACTAGTACTTCTACATCCTCAACGCCTCATAGTTCCACAAGGACTGGATTTTCGAAAAGTAGTTGCACAAACAGTGAGTTGTGCCTCAAGTCAAGGTGGAAGAAAGGAAAACTACTGGGAAGAGGGACGTTTGGACATGTTTATGTTGGGTTCAATAGGTAATTATGTTTCCTGATGCCAACTCTTACAAGCTCGAATCTTCTTTTGCTGGATCTTTTCTATTTCCTTTTCCAGTTTCCTGCATATGCATTGAAGCAATAGAATCCATGCTTACAAATGACCACTGCATAGAAGAAAGACTGAACAAGGGGTCCCACTTGGAGATTAAGTTGAACCATTTAGTTGCCATCCTGCTAGTGGATTATGTATTAATTAACGGAGGCAAAATATATTTTCATGGTCAATTCTTCTTCTACTTGTTGGACATTGTATTAGAATGGCAAAGATCATCACATTCACTCTCCATGTTATACTAAATTTGTTGTATTTTGTCAAAAATATATTTAAGTGATGTTAAAAAGGGATCTGATTTGGCTGTTTGTCATCATTTTCCCAACTAAGTGAAAAGGAAGGAAAGTTTGATCTCAATTGATAGATATGTAGTTTATATAGTGAAAAATGACTTAATTGTGGCTCATAGTTCATAAACCTATCCTGCTGTCTGGCTCAATTTTCCTGGTTTTCTCAAACAATTCCAGGGGAACTAGATGTCAGGTTAGTCACTGTTTACCTTCTTATCTAGTCCTCACCTATGTTAGCTAATTCCCAGTACAGTTATGATGATTTCATGTTATTCTACTTATACCTTTTGAAAGTACTAACTATTAAGTCAGAAAAGTGTACAACATTAATATTTATTTGGTTGCCTTGAAAAATATGACTATATGCGTCAAAGAAATTTGGTTACATAAAATTTTCTTAATTTAAATTGAGAAGGTGCATAAAAATGATCAATAACTGGATATAGTATGTAGAGATTTGTTTTTTCTTCACCTGATGAATGTGAACAATTTATTGCCTCTCTGTTCTTGCATTGTTAGATGCTGATCTTTTTTAGCAAATCTGCAATCTTTACTTTGTAGTTTGTGCATGTATTTCTTTTTCAAGACAGTTTTTTCTCCTTCTGAAGTTACGATTGTGTTACTTTGTATATCCTCCTATATTAGTTGGGAAACTAAGCCCATCCCTAACTTATGGGCTGTTTCCTCTGCATATGTTTATTAAATCTGCCATATTTAAGTTAACGTGTACCTCCTAAATAATATCCAGAAACCTGCATTTTTGTTTTATGAGAAAAATTATTGCCACAAAAGCCTTGAAAGGTGGTCCTTCTTGTTGATTAGGCATTTAGTTATTCTTCTTACTAGACTATCCCTGGTTTCTCAGTGAGAGCGGCCAAATGTGTGCAATAAAAGAAGTCAACGTCATACCAGATGACCCAAGTTCGAAGGAGAGTCTCAAGCAGCTGAACCAGGTACTAAATCCTATAATAGAAAGTCAGGCTAAGGCCGCCCTAGGGCATCTATACGTTTCTTTCTTTCTAGTGCTTTTAAATTGCAATTTTTTGTGTTTGACACTTTAGTGCAGTAATTTTGATTGTTCTTGCTGTCATGCAGGAGATATCGTTGCTTAGTCAACTCTCACATCCAAATATCGTGCAGTATTATGGCAGTGATATGGTATTAAACTTGGATCTGTTATTGTTTACAACTTATTTTTTACAAACTGATACTTGTAAATCGACATGTTTTCACATGCTGAAATTGGACTATCAATATGTTTTGGTCTAAGTCACATTGGTACTTCATTAAGGTCCACGTGCCCGTGTCATTGTACCCGTACCCAAAATGGGTATTTAGACACACTTGAGTACCTATAGATCCAAACTGCTTAATTTTACTTTGATTTAATTTTTTTCCACCTTACTTTTCATTCTATTCTTAGAGTTATTGTTTCATTAACATATAATGTTTTTATTTAGATCACTTGTTTATTAAAATGTTGCTTTCATTTTGATCTTTTTGTGTTATTTTGCATATATACATACATATATCCTGCCTTACCCCCGTAGCCACATTTTTTAAAGTTGTCGTGTCCGTACCCGTACCCATGTGACTTAGGTTTTGGTTGTTTCTTGAAGTTTAGTTTAAGGCATATTAATATTTCATTTATTTGGGGATGTTGTAATAACTCATGCCAAACTTAGTCCTTTTTTTTACTTGTTCAACAGGATGATTCCACACTGTCAGTTTTTCTGGAGTATGTTTCTGGAGGATCCATTCATAAATTGCTTCAAGAATATGGCCAATTTAAAGAACCAGTTATCCGGAATTATACCACACAAATTCTTTCTGGGCTTTCTTACTTGCATAAAAGAAAGACCGTGCACAGGTTTGTTATTTGGCCATATTTCTCTCTAAAGATACTCTTATATGTTAGAGATGATAACTTCTCTAATATAATCTATTCTGACTGATACGCTGTTCAAAATTTTGCAGGGATATCAAGGGTGCAAATATCCTAGTTGATCCTAATGGTGTAATCAAACTGGCAGACTTTGGCATGGCAAAGCATGTACGTCAGTGAACACTGAACACCAAATAGTAAAAAGTTTTAAAAATAATGGTCCATTGTGCAGCCCTTATTTGCATAAATGTCTTAGCAAATTTGGCTGTGTATTTATTTCTTAAATGAAGATTACATGTATATCCTAATTCACCTTTAACAAATTTTAGAGTTTGAGACCATTCATGACTAAGAGAAAATAATGTATGGATCAAGTTATACAGTTAGAAGGTAGCCATTTTTAAATACAGTTGAAATGAATATCTAGATAACTATCTCTTCATGGAATCTTAAATTAAATATAGCATGCCATGAAAATGTCATCAAGCAGTAGTACATTCTCTTACGGAATTGTATGGCAGTTGTACACTGTGTCTCATTGCAGAGGTTGAGAGGATCATCTTGATAAGATCAAGATGCTGATTTTTATTTGCCATAAATGTGTAATCTCATACATGTAGCCAAAATAATAATAAGAGAATGTATAAATTGAAGTACTTGGTACTCATAAGCACATTTTCTGAGACTATGTTCTTAGGATTGGAAGTTAAACCAGAAAACCCATACAAAAACATATATACTGAAGAATAAGTGAATCACCAAAGGTCGATCACTGTCACCTCCGTATGAATATGTAGAATGCATTTCTCTGACTAGAGTGGTGCGAGAAAGACTGAACCTTGTGATATACAATGGTGTGTTGCTTGCTTGATAAATTTGTACATTTCTTATCTTTTGATGATATTCATCCCAAATCACTAATTATTGGTTATAAATGAGGGCATTTAATTTTACATACATAAATGCAACCCATTTTGCTCTTTGAAGCATCATCTGGTTTAATTCTATCTTTTGCTAGTGACCAGGGCCTTTTTCTAACCTTAGCTACAGAATTGTTGTGACGAGATTTGCCAACTATTTTAACAAATACTTGTCATGTGATTCTTTCTATTTGTACCAGTGGAAATCTAAAGCTTGTCTGTCAGATCAGATGTAAATGAAAACTTTCTTACCTTTTTCCTTGTTCTGCCTCCAGATCAATTGTTGTTCTTCTCCACTATCCTTCAAAGGAAGCCCTTATTGGATGGCTCCTGAGGTATGTTCTTCATTGGATACTTCCCTTTAGGATATTTCCTTTCTTTTTTTGTATATTTCAGTTATGATTTGCATGTGTTGTCTTCTTCCACAGGTTATAATGAACGGTAATGGCTATAATTGGGCCGTGGACATATGGAGTCTTGGTTGTACGGTACTTGAGATGGTCACAGCAAAACCTCCCTGGATCCAATATGAAGGGGTTGGGCCTTCTTCTTAATTATTTTTGTGTTTTTCAACTTCAAGTATGTGAGCTCATTGTTACCATGTTCCTGAATTTATTTAATCAACATAATCTGAATTTGACAGGTCGCTGCAATATTTAAAATTGGAAACAGCAAAGAGATTCCACCAATCCCTGACTATGTATCTGACGAGGGGAAGAATTTTATAAGTCTATGCTTGCAACGTGATCCTTCCTTACGTCCAACAGCAGCTCAGCTTCTCGGTCATCCTTTTGTAAGAGACCAAGCTGCAACAAAAGCTCCAATAATCAGATCAGTCACAGATCCTGGGTCAACTTCTCCTTATGGCTTCCAGTCACTGGTATGTATATTTAAGAAGTGTTTTCTTCCTTTAGTTTTCTGAAAGTTCTTTTTTCATAATTGGAAAATTTAATGATATCAGTATCAACTTTCAGTCTTGACAGGTACCCTACTGCAAGATTGCTTCAACCATCAGGAAAATTGTGTTTTTGATAACCTTACTGTTGAGATCTTATTGGAACTTATAGGCTGTTAGTGTAATGATTTGAAGCTAACAGTCAGCAGATGAACATCTAAACTGAAATTAAGCAACTAAAATTAGTGGCACTGTAATCTGCATTTACTTATTCCCTCGAAGTAATAAGAACATATGGCACTATTGGTAAGGCAAACCTAGATGGGGGAACTATCGAGCAGAATGTCAGCGATTTTTTTTTTCTTTCAATAGGAAGTATTGTTGTTTCACCACAAAAATGAAAGCAGTCACAGCTACTAAGAAGCTCTGTCTACTTGTTATTATTGAGACCCTCAAATCAAGAAAAACTCTCCCTAGATTTCTATTCCCAATGACATGGCAGAATGTCCTAAATTTTGCATCATCTAACAGGTTAGTCAATAAAGGTAGGGCCAGAAAGGGCTCACCTGGCTAGGCAGGTTATCTTCTATATCTGTTTTCTTTTTGGAAACTAAGGCCAACGTGCTTCTTCTTGACATTGAAAGAGAGAGAGAGAGAGCTGTTTAGCAAACTACTAGATGTGTCTTTGCTGATAAATTTTGTCCGTTCTTACTTTATCCAGAATTATCTAGTTGCTATTAGTTAAGATATGCTTTTGGTTTGCTCATATTTCTTGTATGCTCATGTCATGTTGACATGTTTCTCATTAGAGGTTCTTATGAATTGTACATGTGGCTTCAATACTTTGTCAAATGGATATCCCTTCTGGACGCTTCTTGGTGACACTCAGGTGGCCAGGATTTGGTGGAGCTGACTGTGGTCAACCCTCTAAGCATTCACCATGCCTTGTGTTGAACTTCTTGCTTAATTTCCTTGTGGAGTTTATTTACTGCATTTTGTGTTTCTTTTAGCCTGGTGATACTTGTCACTTGTCAGAGGGTTATATTTTCTGCTTTGCTGTGATCTGATTTAGTGGTAGATCTCATTATTCCGAAACTTAAACTATGCCATCTGAAAGTTAAATTTAGGCACATGTTGCTCATGTCCTTAATGACCTATTTGTAGTGTCATAAATGAGAGTTTCATGCATCCTGGTTTTATTCTATGACTGCATTTTCGATATTTAATATTTTATGTGGTAGTTTTCTCTGTCGCTGATTGATCTCTTGCTCTGCTTTGCAGACCTCTCCTAATCAGACAACAACAAGGTCAACCTGTAGCACAAGGAATTCTCCAATCCGTGATGGAGATTACAGACCACACCGTTCAGTGGGATGCCCAATCACACTTTCCTCAAGGTAATGTTAACTTTGTTGGTCATTTGGCATCAACCACTCCGGGGCTCATGTAATTTTGAGATCTAAGACCATATCTTGGGTTAAAATCCAAACTGTTGATTTTCTCTGGGTCGGCCATCTGTGCTGGTGTTGGTTGCTTACCTATGCCCCTGATGTTTGTATAAGGTTAACGAGATGCAAAAAGGTTAACGAGATTCTCGTCATTTCCTTACAGTGAAGAGTTGTTGTCAAGAAGAAATATGTCTTTGCCCGTCTCTCCCTCATCAAGCCCATTGAGGCAGTTCAGACCCACAGTGGCTGGCGGCTTGCTCTCTCCACCGCATGTGACTTCCGCAACAAACAGGAGTAGCAGTTACCAGACACAGAACTCCGTAACTCCCCGCGTGCAAGTGAACTCAATCTACATGGATCCAGAGGTTTACAGGATGATGATTGCACCAGATGGCCCAACAGCCAGACCTTACAGATAGCTGACGATAAAAAGATGTTTCAAGGTAATGGGTGGACCACCGTGCCTGGTACCTCTTTTCTCATGAAAGCGATAGCTGCCATCGATTGTTTTCTACTTTTCGAGGAAGAAGAAAGAAAGCCAGCTTCGTTTAGAGAGTTGACATTTCTCTCTGATGTTTCAGCAGCACCCTCATTTTCCAAACCGTTAAAAAATGTATCTATTTCCTTCCAGAAGCCCCGGTGCTTCTAATAAGCAGGTGCCAACATGCTCACACCCAGCTTGTAAATATTGTATCAAGAGTAACGCTGTTAATGCAGTCAAGGAAGAAGTATAGAAGCTAGTATGTTGGTTTCTTTCCAATACTTTCTTTTCTCTGACCTGAAGAGGTTGAAGTCCATCTTCTTTTTGAAGATGACCTCGAGTGTTTGGTCTTCAACAAAAACATTTCTTACCTTCAAACTTAACTATTTGGGACTTGGTCAGGTCAGGATTCATATTCAATTATGAAGTTGCATGCATAACCTAAATTCAATTAGGAACTAGATCTGGATTTCTTTACCAAATCTGACTAAATGAATCGAAAATTGAGTCAGTAATCCAATATATCAATTCAATCTACATTCCTAATCAGAATTATCGAGCAATGTCAGATTTTGAATCGGATCTTGTCGCAGGCTTTATTCAAACATGCCACGGATCTGAATATCTGTCCCAATTTAGTTGGAAATGCATCCGATTTGATCCGTTAATGCTCTCAACTCAAACCAAGAGGTCGTGTATATAAAACATAAAATTGAAACACCAAATTCTCCCATGGGAGAAGGTCTTTCTAAGTTTTGTCAATATCTTTTCGTATCGGAATGATATCGGCCCCTTGTCGATACGATGCAGGGCTAATATGGATTTATTTTTTTTAATTAATTTAAATCTTTCAAATTCAGAAAGTCAAAAAATTAGAGCCATCAGACGGATGCTCAAAATTGTATGAGCCGATACAATGCAAGAACCGATACGTGATTTACAACTCCGGTTCGTG
Source organism: Nymphaea thermarum (assembly GCA_011799765.1). Taxonomy (NCBI): domain Eukaryota; kingdom Viridiplantae; phylum Streptophyta; class Magnoliopsida; order Nymphaeales; family Nymphaeaceae; genus Nymphaea; species Nymphaea thermarum. The sequence continues at coordinate 275,182 of JAANDH010000072.1, forward strand.
AAAAAGTGGCGGTTTCCCTCCCTGCCGGATGGGAAATTTAAATTAACTCCTCTCTCTCTCTCTCTCTCTCTCTCTCTCTGCGCGCGCTCTTTCTTGCCTGAGAAGCCAGCGAGCAATAACAAGGGAGAGGAGAGAAAAAGAGCGCGGGAAAGAAGAAAACCAAACCCCCAAACTCTAATCCCTCCACTCTTCCTGTCTTTTCGACTTTTGATCTTTCCCCTTTTCCTTTTTATTCCTTTTGTCCCCTTTCTGGATCGGAATCGTCGCCGGGATGCCGATCGAGATGCCGAGAGGCCTCCCGTTCTCCGTTGACACATGGAGCCGGTCCTCAAGGGCGAAGCGGTACCATTTCCTCACCCACGCCCACAAGGATCACGCGTCGTCGATCTCGAACTACGCTTCGTTCCCGATCTACGCGACCCGGATCACGAAACACCTCATTATCCGGCAATTCCCCCAGGTTTTTTGGATTTTCTTTTCTTTTTCGATCGATTCGATGCCTTTCCCGTTGTTGTGTGGCAGTTTTTGGCGTACTTACAGGCGGCACCTTGGTTTGTTGGTTTCTTCGGCATGTGAAGGTGTGTGACTCGTTGTTCGTCGAAATGAGGGTGGGCGAGCCGATTGTCGTTGATGATCCCGACTGCAGGTTCACCTTTACGGCCTTCGATGCTAATCATTGTCCAGGTTGGGCTCTTTCTTTCCTCAATTTGGCGTTAAAGTTTCCATAATGGAAATAAATTGAGTACAGCTTCGAGTCCTCGCTTCTTGGTCCATTCAAATGTACGTATTGCGGTGTAAGTTGCAGGAGCTATAGACGGCCGACCACTTATATATTCTGCACCGTGCAGTTGCGTCACCTCACTGGTAGGAAGTGTATTGGCGAACTAAAATTTGCATAGCGTGCATCCCAAAAACTAGAGCCCCTAATAAAGTTTCAAATTCAAGATGCTCTTTTTCTCGTTGTCATTTAATTTTGGGGGCTTTATAGGTTTCACTCTCATTATGGTTTCCTTTTTCTAATTAGTAGACCAGAAAAGTAGCGGTTGCTCATCGTTCTGTTAACCTGAAACTGACAAATTCTTGGGATATCGTGTGTAAAATTTAGGGGCTGTCATGCTGCTTTTCGAGGGTGAATTTGGTAATATTCTTCATACTGGAGATTGCAGACTTACTGCTGATTGCATACAGTGTTTGCCCATGAAATACGTGAGTATGAGAGGAAGAAAGCCTCTGATATGTCTGGATTACCTGTTCCTTGACTGCACTTTTGCTGGGCATGCTATGAAGATTCCGAGCAAGGACTTGGCTGTTCAACAGGTATGTTTTCCTTCTTTTAGCAATATTCTTCATATGAAGGCTACACTTCCACATACATATTGCATAGTAAATGGTGCTGTTCTGTCACGGGAGCCTGCTAGCACCTTGTATTGACTTGGTGTTCCTTACCGTGATGAAAATCAGTTGAGGATTGAGCTTTAAACTTCAAGCACCGATAACTTTAGTGCTCGAGGCTAAAATTTGAGAGGAGATTACCTTGTTCTGACTACTGGGACGACAAAGCAACAGTGAGATATTAACAAACTATTGTTTCGTTATTCTGAATAACCTTTCAATTACAGCTGTTACTCAGTTGAGACCCATATTCGGGTGCTGGACAGGGTTAGGCTCATGATATTCCTTTCTGCATTTTTAAGAAATAAGAAGAAGCCTCTTCCTCAGGGTCAGTTATTCGTCATTTTACTTGACAGCCTGAACACCTCGCCAATACACCAAGCCATGGTCCAAAGTGAACCCTATTCAATTTGTATATCCTGAAGTTTGCCTTTTTATAAAGAAAGTGAAGCTGTAAATCTTGAAACAAATAATGTCACTCAGGATATGTATGCATCGAGGGGATAACATTTTTAAACACTGGATCTTCATTAATGCATGGTCCCTGTGAAGGTTCTGATAGCTCCAAGTATGTTAATGGATTCATAAGTAATTCAAGTCATGTCCATGCGTTTGTGCACATATGTATAATTTTCATTTTGAATATTTGAACTTTAAGTAATTGGTTATAGTCGTTTTAAAATGAAATTCTTCTAATTTGCTCTTAATATGAACTGCTTTATCTTACTGTCGTTGCATTGGACTAATTTTTAAAGTTCATAGGTATCATCTCTTCCCAGTATATCTATGTTCGTTCTACCAAAACCTCTTATTTAAAATTTACATTTTTCAGCTGTTGTTTTCCTGCTAATTATTCGTTGCTTGCTCATCCCTTTTCTTTAGTTTCAACTCTCAACAGTTTCAGGAGATGTGCTTTCTAAAGAATAGCATAGGAGCTTATTGTTCTGTTCAACATTTTTATGCCTATTATATTTGGCTGCCAAGTCTAATCGTTATCCTGCTTCTGACCTAATGTACTGTCTGGCTGTAAGTCATCCAGCTTACTTTGGTGTTTCAAATTTATCTGGTTGAAATCTTCAGTTAACAGGTTATGACCTAGATCTAGAGATTTAATTGCCCATCCAAGGTCGTAAAACAGCACAGCTATAGCCTCCATCCCCAGGGCCTATATACATGGTTTGGCTTGTGCAGAGAGTTGATGCCTGTAAAGCTCGAAGCCTCGAACCACAGAAAAATATAAATATATACTTTTGTTTTTGAGGCACAATAAGTTTGATTATTTCCAAGTGGGTCTTACAAATGAATCAAGTTCTGCAGCCTATATGATGTGATTCATCCTTAATATTTTTTGTATTTTTTTCTAGGTGATCAAGTGCATATGGGAGCATCCAAATGCACCTATTGTGTATCTGGCTTGCGATCTTCTGGGGCAGGAAGAGATCCTGGTGCATGTTTCTAAAACATTTGGTTCCAAAATATACATTGACAGATCCGTAAATGCTGAATATTATGAAGCACTTACAATCATAGCATCTGATGTCATCACTGATGATTCATCCTCTCGCTTTCAGGTAAGCTGTTTCCTTATGTTAGTTCAACTGTCAAGGCCAGCTGATAGCTAGAGAAGATGGGTTCTTACTTGGTCCTTCATTTATAGGTGTGTGAAGGATTCCCCAGGTTCTATGAAAAAGCTGAGACAAAACTTGCTGCAGCTAGAGCCAATCTTCAACCAGAGCCTCTCTTTATCCGCCCCTCTACACAGTGGTATGCATGTAGGGAAGATTATGCAGATGACAGCAGAAAAAGTAATAAGAGATGGAGAGAAGCTGAAAGAGATGAATTTGGTGTTTGGCATGTCTGTTATTCTATACATTCATCAAAGGAAGAATTGGAATTAGCTTTGCAATATCTCCAACCTAAACGAGTTATTTCAACAACTCCAAGCTGCAGAGCTGTGGAATTGGACTATGTAAAGAAAAACTGTGGCATTGGTTCTGTTTCATCAGATGATGCTTTATGGAAATTACTGGATATTAGGACAGAGGAGCTCCACTCGACACAAGCTTGTCTCACAAAGGTGAACCCTGCAAAGGCTAATGAGCTACTGCCTCAGAATCTGGATACACCCGCTAAGGCACAGCATGGGAGTTTGTCTTCTCCTGTTAAGGTTGGCTCCCTTACGCTGTTTGGAAGAGCATGGTTAGGCATTCAGAACCCATCAACAATGCTTGAACCTCATAATTTATCTGCACTACGCAACGTTACTAATGTAGCTGAAGGATTATCAAAGGTTGGAGATGAGAAAAATAGAGCTACCGATGAATGCAATGAGAAATTTTATGGTGGTAGTGTAACTAGCAAAGAGAAACAAGTACATGCACCATTTCATGGTGGTTGCGTAACTAGCAGAGAAAAACAAGTACATGCACCATTTGATGGAGGCAGCGAAAGTATTAAAGAAAAGCAAGTGCAGGCGCCCAATAGTGATTCAGGAGAAGGCACTTGTTCCAGTGGCACATCGAGGAGTCTTGATTTTAGCCTAAGAAAACTGTACAGATCCATGAATGTCCCAGTTCCTCAGCCACTACCATCTCTTGCGGATCTTATGCATGCGGCAAAACGAGCCAAGGTCTGTGCAGGGAAGAGATGAACACTTCACACGTTGAATTCCATTTCATGGGTGCGGAGGCAGGCAAACTTAGTCAGATCCTCTGTTTTGCATTCGAGGTTTTACCGAATTTCAGATTTGTCACTCTGAACTTGGGAATGTCCGCTTGATGGCTGCTGAGTTCAAATTTAATACGCCGCATTGGTCATTCGATGTTTGATTCTTGAAGGAATTGGAAAATCAGAATCTGATTCTTGTGTACTTAAATTAAGTCAATTTTTTCAGTATTCTTGTGAAATGTAAATAGTTATCTGCGCCATAATACTTGTACACCATTGGCTTGCCGATGCGTGAATAAGCAACATTACTAAATGAAGGATATTATTTGTTCTCGTGGTTATTTGGCTTCAGGTAATAAGATGGATCAAATGTCAACCATGATCTAGTTTGACGTTTTAAAGTCGGATGTCTCCGAAGGGACGACGTTTTAAAGTCAGCTTGATCTAAATTAAACAGAAACTTTTAACTAATTTGCTTCAGCGCCTTAAGAAAATCCTGAGCAGAATCTGAAAATGCAACCTTCTCAACTTGATCCTAAGAACGGACATGAGAAATTTAAAGGTCGTTGAGCTATTTGAAAAGTGTAGCAATACCTTGCGGCCTCCCATGCTTCGAGCACTTATAGTGCTTTCCAGACTCGACGTCTTTGTGCTCTCGACGACCAAGAAGGCAGAGTATTTTCTAACATAAAAAGTTGTGAAGAACCTGAACCAAAGTGGTGTTTAAATTGGATTATTTTTTAATTACAAAAAGCCAGCCAGTTCCGGAATCGGATTAGGCTTTCCGTGCAGATCGAGGAAAGTACTCCTGATACTTTTCGACCTCCCATGCTCAAAGCTTGTGCTTTCGAGGATTCCAAAAGGCATCATCAATCTAGGCTCTTGAAGTCCACGAGGGCGCATTCTTCTCTAGCATAAAAATGAAAGATGGGAAAGAATTTGGAAATCCAGATTAAAAACAAACATTGAAGAAAAAGAATGGAAACAAGGAATACTAAATCTAGATAATACAAACAATATATTAATACTATTACAGATATGGAAGGCAGAAATGAGTAAACATATAACAGAAAGCAAAATAGAAAACAAAAACGTACCTGCGTATATAGAAAAT